>JAVJIF010012700.1:0-97500 GCA_038442645.1 Agave tequilana
TTTTTATCATCAAGATACATTTTGATTTGATTATACCCTGAAAATCCATCCATGAAGGACATTCGCTCGAATCCACACGTATTGTCAATCATGACATCCGTGATTGGCAGTGAGAATTTGTCCTTGGGACAAGCCTCGTTTAGATCGCGAAAATCAATGCAGATCCAGATCTTTCCGTTCTTTTTTAGCAACGAGGACGATGTTGGCTACCCAATCAGGATGTTGTTCTTCCCTAATGAAGCCAGATTCTATAAGTTTTTTGACTTCTGATTGAATTGCCTCCATTACTTCTGGACGGAACCGTCGCTGCTGTTGTTTGACCGGCTTCACGTCCGCATTAATGTTGAGGTGATGCATAGCCACTCGAGGATCAAGTCCAGGCTTGTCCTCATAATTCCAGGCGAAAACATCTATATACTCTCTCACAAGAGATATTAAATCCTCTTTCTCAGAAGGCGACAGGCTTTCGCTTATAAAGATGGGCTTAGGATTAGCCTCATCTTCTAAATTAATCTGAGCAACCTTATCTTCCGTGGGTGGCTCGCGCTGTTCAAAGCGAGTATCCCAAAGAGCATTTAAGTGTTTGATTCAAGGATCTGTATCAGATCGGATAATTTCTTCATCCCTGTCTTCCAGGTGGCTTGTTGAAATCATATTCACTGAAAGTTCTCTGAAGATGTCGCCGATACTAATATTTGACTCCCACGATGACGTGCCCGATGGGTAATCATGGCATAATGACTCTTCAGAATCAGAGGCTGATAGGATCGGGGTTGACACATAGCCCAACCCCCTGCGAGTCTGATGATAATAATCAGGGGTTTTCCCTTTTGGCACAAAAGATCAGAGTAGTGTTCTCCTTCCTTCCTTTGCCGAAATTCAACCCCGGACCGTTTGTCAGATTAACCCCATGTTTTTCATCATTCTGAGTGCATTTGGCTCATAATGATCGAACTGAGGGGATTCGTTCTCGCTTTCTAATTCTTCACGGGACATCAGTTCGGATTTAATTCGTCCGAAAAGAATTGGTTTTTGGCCTTTCCGTCTTGCTGGAACCATGAATATTGATTCTTGCGCATTACCGGCATCTTGGTACGTTTCGAAGGACGACTTCACTGATACATGCAATGATGTCATAGCATCCATTGCCGACTAGAGGTCATCATCTACTTCAGTACTAGTGTCTGACGGCACTGAATCAGAAGCGAACACAGAAAAATAAGTCAAATCTAATTCTTCATTAATATACCATCCGCCTACATCATCGGCGGTATTATCAACATCGAGCTTATTAATGCTCGTTACAAGTGGATCTAGTTCCCACATGAACTCTTCTTTTTCCGGCTCGGTGTCAGCTTCATTACCAGAGTCTGGCTCCTCTGGTTGCGGGATTTCGTTTGTTTCCACAGAGTCTTGATACAGAAGAGAATCTGTGAAATAGTTCTCGACTCCCTTGAACGGATGCCTTTCGGCAATCAACGTTCGTACCTTTCCACTCCCGTCGATGTATTTCATAACTTGGTGGAGGGTGGAGGGAACGATAGAATTACGATGAATCCATGGTCGTCCCCAGCAAATTATATGAGGTGTCAGCATCGATCACGTAGCATGTCACTTCCGACTTTAAATCTCCAATTTGGCATTTGAGCTTGATCTTCCTTATTGGAAGGGTACAATTGGCATTGAACCCATAAATGGTCGTTTGGGTAGCGCTCAACCGGTGGGTAGGAATCCCTAAATGTTGCATGACCCGGCGAGGCATAATTCTCAATGCAGACCCTTGATCTACCTGAATACGGCTTACTTCAGATGATCCGATGTACCCTGTGAAGTATAGGGGTCGATCATATTTCCCTTTAACCTGCATATCATCTACCGTGAAATTGATGTAGGGAGCATTTTGGAGGCGTGGAGGCAACCCTCTACATCTTCCTCCGTGGTCTAACTGGCACCTGGGTCATGAAAACCTCAGCGTCAGCTAGAGCCTCTCTGGTTGACTTTGATAGCCTCAAGAGCTCGTAAAGAGTGATTCGGGCCGGGATATTGGCCAGTTGAGTCAGGACGTCAAAATGGTAAGGTGTTGTGGATCCTTTCGCGATGTCTTTTGAGAGAGCTTTGAAAAACCGAAGCTCTTTCTGTCTCGTCTCTCTACGGGTTGTTTTGTGGAGGGCTTGGCTGAATCTGTAGTGGGTTTAGGAGGAGTTGGCGCCATTTCGTCATACTTTTTTAAATATGACTCACCCGAACGAGTTTCCGCCACAAGTTGGTTGGTTTCTGCAGTGAGAACTATTGTTTTCTCTTCTGAATCAGTCAGTGAGGGAACATCAGTTTTCGCTTCTCGGGAAGAAGCGCACACCACATTACAGGACGAAGCTTTTGCTTTGCCTTTGGACCTTCTGTTGGTAACAGTGGTCCATTGCTGGCCATCCACAAGGTCGGGATGAACCCACATAATTTCTCCCTGAGGTGTGGGAATAGGTACAAGGCCCTTCTCTTGCTGATGGTGAGGGTCTATGTTGATCATTCTTAGCTCCTCTTTTGGGATGGGGACTACTCCAGAGGGTGTTGGAGGTTATCTTCCAAACTGGAGGAATGATGTCATATTGGCCGTCACTTTTTTTCTGCTTTGGACAGAGTTTTATACCTCTGCATCAATCAAGGCCTGAAGGATGTCTTTGAAGATATAACAGCTCTTGGTGGGGTGTCCCAGCATCCTATGATACAGGCAGTAGTCAGGATTATCGATTTTACCGACTTCTTCAGGGCGTCTAGCTTCAGGAAGCTTCAGTCTGTTGGTCTTGTTAAGTAACTTGAAAAGCGAGTCAACATGTTTGTCCTTGAAGAATACTGCTTGCTAGCGCGCGACTGGCTTGAAGAGCCACTTCCCTTGACCGGTTGAGATTTGACGGGGGATTTGGTCTCTGTCGCCAAGTTATCCTTCCTTTTTGTTTGGAGGGATGCTTCTGGCGCACGCCTTGTCGACCTTTCAGGTCTGGGTTTGCTTTCTTCTGCCCTAACCCGGGCGATAATTTCTTCAGCCTGTTCACCTTGCTGGATCAATTATTTCCAGGTGCGGCTTTCAGCAACTCTATTTGGGCGAGGAGTGAAGTTTGTAGATTGTGGCGGCATGTCTCCACCAGGGTGACCTGGGTCATACCTCTTGGACATCAGAGTGCTACATTCTAAAATCTTTCTACAAATGATTTTACGGACTCCCCCTTTCGTTGCTTTGTAGCCAAAAGAGTAGGCATTGTGACTTCTGAGTCGTCTTCAAAGAAGCGTGTCAGAAAGAGCTTCTCCAAATCGCCCTAATTCTTAACGGAGCCTTCCGGGAACTTCATGAATGATTGAGGCTAAACCTGCACAAAAAATATGAAATTTCAGAACTTATAATAAAAATGTGCAAGTGCTCAATTCTTACCGCTATAGCAAGTGGTTATGCGGGTCGTGATCCACAAGGAGGGTTTTGCGATGGAAGCGTTTATGTTCTTTATTGAAATCGTTAAGAAACAAAACGAGAGTTCTTCTTTGGTTAAAGTTAAGAAAATGAAAAAGAGTTAATAGTTGAAGTTAAGAAGAAAGTGGTAGAATAGAAAGTGGAGAAAAATCAGAAAACGATGAAAGCGATTATGTACAAATGAGTTGGGAAAGAAAGATTTAGAAGAGGTAGTGTTGGTGCTTTAATTTACAAAAATAAAAGGAAAGAAATAAAAGTAAATACTTACCTTCTTTTCAGTAAAAGCTTACCTTGAGTCTTTGCGACGATTTTACCTTGAAGTGGAGGCATTCAGCGCATAGCCCATAAGATTTGAGTATTGGTCTCTTCCACATTACATCATCAAGACTACTTCAAGAATGAAATGATACAGAGAGAGACTCCATTCCATCGTCATGAGCTATCGGTGGCACTCGCAACGGCAAGGCTCTTTCGATGCTTTTAGACTCACTTGAAAGACAATTGTACCAAAAAGATAGAAAAGAAGAAGAAGAAGAAGACTAAAAAGAAGAACATACACAGAAAAAATATCGATTCGATTTCATAACAATCAAAGAAAAGAAATAAGTCTTACACCGGTGTCACTCCAGCTCAAGCTCCATTCTTGTTCTTCGATGAAAGTCTGATCTCCTCTTATTTACATAAATGAAAATTACAATTACATGAACAAGAAAAACAAAAACCTAAACTAAGAAATGAAAAACTAGTCTAAATCCTAACTCTGCCTTGGCGTCCCATTTTCAGTGCAAGTACAGGCCTTTTATAGGCAAAAACCCAATCTATAGGATCCCGGGGAGGTCGGGGGAAATGCGGCCAGGGTCTGGCCAGATGGCCACACCCTGTTGGTGGGTCGCGCTGGTTTGGCCTTCTGACTTTCTGTAGTTGGATTTTCAGTTTGGGTCCAGGATTCTGACGAAATGGCCTTGAATTCTTGGCTTTAACCGATCGATTCCGAGAGGATTCTTCTCAACCGATTTTTCACCTCTTGATTTTGCCCTGATTTACTTAGTGCGAATTAATTCTGATTTATTTCAGAATTTTGGTTGGCTTTGGGCTCATTTCTCTTCATCTCCTTAAAGATTGGGCCTGCAAATAAATCAAACAATTAATTACGACAATACAGGCTTTTATTCTATAATAAGTATGGACATATGATATTAAATATGCAACATTAGCGACCAATCACACCCCCATACCTATCTTTTGCTCATCCTCGAGCAACAACTAAACTATACTAAGGATTATTAGACCACTTTCGCAGGTCGCGCGATTGCACTGAGCATGTGCAACAAGCCGTTAAACCTCTAGGTTTCCCCTAGAGGACGAGTTTTGTCTCGTGAGGGTTTTCAGCGGATTGCACCCACAAAATCCATAAAGAAAGAGAAATAAAGAGTTAGTATTTTCGAAAGGCATTTTGAAAGAGAAAAATATTTGAAATATAATTGTAAGATTTAAGCAATCTATAAGTTATAGGAAAACTGAAATTTTCATTCCTAAACTTAGTCTCTATTCAAAAATTTGTTATCAATCAAGGTAAGGAGTCAAATTGTACTTCTCATCTAGTCTATTACTTTACCCTAAGTCATATGCACCATCGTGACTGTGAAGTTTACTAAGGGTTCTTCAACATTAACTCCTATGCCTTATATTTATTTATTTTTGGTGAAATTCATTCCTCAATTCCATTAGGCTTTCTAATCTACCCATGTAATGAGCATTCAGTCGATGACACCCAAACCGGACGATTTTAGGGCACCAGGTGAGAAAACACCCTTAAGGACTTAAACACTCGAGCAGATAAGGCCACGAAATCAAGGTTTTATTATATGAATCTCTTTTAGGCGTGAACACTTGTGCTTTATTAGGCACAAATATCCAGCTTAATCAGAGGATTTATATATATTTTCCTTTTCAAACTTATCTAATCATCTTTCGCATAAATACTAAGGCTTGCTTAGGCCAAAGCACCTAGCTAATCAATAATTAGACTTGTTTGTTTTTTTTTTTATATATATATTTTTTATAAGGCATAAGAATCTTTGTTTTGAACCCTAAGTGTGTAAGTGTATGAGGTGTGCATACTTCATCAAGGTAAAGATCAAGACTAAATTACTTTAACAAATTATCTTCCTAACCCTTAAAATCAAGCAAATAATCTTATTTTGACCAAGTATAAGAAATCCTAATTTGGATTTTCCTATTCCTTAAAATTAACTTAATTTCTTACAAAAAATATGTCAAAATATTGTTTCCATTTTCAAAAAGTTTTTAAAAGTAAAGAAAAATGTTAATAATTTTTTTTTTAACAAAAGAAAAGTTATGTTAGACCCTCCCTCACACCTATCTCATGCATTGTCCTCAATGTATGAATAATGCATAGATGCATGAAAAAGAAGAAAGGGAAGGAAAATGTTACCTTAAGGTGGTGGTTCCGGTGGTGGTCTGATTGGTCCACGAAACGCGGCCCAATCGAATTTTCTTTGGGTTCGGAGGAACCCACCAGAAATATCTTTAATATAACCCATTAAAAAGATGTATCCATAAAGGATCTTTATTAATATTAACCCCATCTAATTTTCATATTCCATAATTGATTTCGGAGTCAAATTTGTCAACCACCTCGTCCCAGAAAGGAGTATGAAATGATAGAATGATTGACTTAGACTCAGGAAGGACAGGAACTAATACCGACTCAGGAAGGTGACTTAAGTCAAGTAAAGGTTCAGGAGTCGAAATTGGTTCAAGAAGCGGGTCCAAGTCAAGAAGTTGAAACTCAAGTCCACATGTATTTTCTAACAATGGGATGTGACCTAATATGGGTGATTCCAGTTCAGGAATGATAGGTGGAAGAATCAAAACTGACTCTAAAATATTACTCAAGTTTGGTAACAAAACAGGAGTCAATATTGATTCAGAAAGTTGAACTGGATCACAGATTTGAGAATCTAGGTCACATATCTCATTGAGTTCAATATCAAAAAATTGAGAACTTGCCAATTTGTCAATAGGATTTTCAAAATTGTATAATTGGTCAAGTTCAATATGATCCTCAAAGATGGGGGATTCAATTTCATGATGAATAGGCATAGGATCCAACGTTGACTCGGGGAAAAGATCGAAATTAGTGAAGATACCGGAGTCATAATCAAATCAGGAAGTAGAATTGAATCACTCAGTTGGGGTTCAGGATCATATTCATTTTCAAGTTCTATTTCAGGAAAAGGATAACTTGCTAAACTGTCAATATCTTTTTCAAAATTTGGAGTTTGGGCAAGTTCAAATGGTTGTTCTGAATGGAATCTTGATTTCCAAAACTACAGGACTCTTCGGCTCTAACAAATGGTTAGTGACATCAGGATTGGTCCAACGGTGAGAATGTAGAGATTCGACCATCATATCTATGTCACGATTACGAGTGTTTTGAGCCTGAGTCATGGCTTCAAGCATCTTTTCATAATTGATAGATTCATTGTTTTGATGAAAAGATGAAGAATTATCTTGGAAGTGATAGTGAAATTGTGAGTCCATCAGATTTTGGGATTTGTGTTTGGACTCACGCATACTCATTTCCAAAATTGATGGTTTCTTATTTTGGATGGGTGGAACTGAGTATGAATCTTGAAAATATTGTGGACTAGGTGGAGAAGGAGGACAAGTTGGTTGATAATTATGCTCGGGGGAGGTGAATCCCCACTGACTCTGTGAAGAGTTGAAATCATTCTGGAAATTATAGTCATACGATGGGGGGCATGGGTTATATTCATTCGGATAAGACCAATCCGGCACACTAGGTTGGTTAAAGTTATGATATGCCGGGTTGGTAATATCCGAAAAACAATTCGATGTGTAATATGGATTATTATTAAAGTTGAAAAAATTATTATTATAAGCCATATCACACAATAGAATACAAACAAAGAAAAACAAACAAATTAGCAAACAAATAAAAGGAAAAAATTCTAACTAAGTTAGGGTAGACCTATGACCTAGACGACTCCTAACTGATTAGACTGTCCACGGGAGGTTCAATGCAGACCTTGACCACAAGCTAATCAGCCAGGTCAGGGCAAGGTTGGTGGGAGGTTTTCCGTCAAAGACGTTCCTTAATTAAATAACCACCAACCTTCGGGCTTTCGGCCCTTAATCTCTTTCCTAGACACTGATTTGGTAAGAGTCAAATTCCAACACCTTTTCCCCTTAGGATAATCTCCTAATTGAGTCCGAGATGTCCCTAGGGCCAACGTCTACTCATTTTTAGTTAGGCTTGGGTTAGTGAGTGCTTGGAATCTTATTTTTGGGCTAAGGAAGGGTGATTAAATCCCCACCTTATCTTGTTAATGGGTGGTACCCTTAAAATCAATTTGTGCAAGTGTACAAGATAAATAAGATTCACTCAAAGCGATATAAATCAACCAAGAAGTGAGTCCTATGCTATGCTAATGCAATGCATACGTACCTTGCTCCAGCACTCTTCAACAGTAAAAATAAATGAATTGAAAAGACACGTGCCTAAAATGCAAACGTCTAATCAATTTTTTTATCTTTTCAACAAATGTTTTACTGTTGATTATTAGCAGGCTTATGTGATGGCATATAAGAAAAAGTAAAGTTGCAGAAAACTACAATTTGCAAAGCAAGCAGCCCTGCAAAAAGACAGTTAGTAGTCCACTCCTTTTTGCCGCGGATCCGCGGCTTTGGCCGCGAAAACGCGGCAAAGCAGAGGGCACTTGGTCTCTGCTTTCTAGAGCAGAGGCCCAAGGCCACTTATATGTTACTGCAACTTTAATTTTCTGTTTTGCTTGCCCTTAACTTGCAATAGAGAAGAAAATTCGTTTAGTTCTAAAAAATTTTCAAAAAAATCAGATTTCAATAAAAACGTTACCCTCCCCGGCAACGGCGCCAAAATTTGATTGAGGCTAAACCTGCACAAAAAATACGAAATTTCAGAACTTATAATAAAAATGTGCAAGTGCTCAATTCTTACCGCTATAGCAAGTGGCTATGCGGGTCGTGATCCACAAGGAGGGTTTTGCGATGGAAGCGTTTACGTTCTTTATTGAAATCGTTAAGAAAACAAAACGAGAGTTCTCTTTTGTTAAAGTTAGAAAATGAAAAAGAGTTAATAGTTAAAGTTAAGAAGAAAGTGGTAGAATAGAAAGTGGAGAAAAATCAGAAAACGATGAAAGCGATTATGTACAAATGAGTTGGGAAGAAAGATTTAGAAGAGGTAGTGTTGGTGCTTTAATTTACAGAAATAAAAGGAAAGAAATAAAAGTAAATACTTACCTTCTTTTCAGTAAAAGCTTACCTTGAGTCTTTGCAACGATTTTACCTTGAAGTGGAGGCATTCAGCGCAAAGCCCATAAGATTTGAGTATTGGTCTCTTCCACATTACATCATCAAGACTACTTCAAGAATGAAATGATACAGAGAGAGACTCCATTCCATCGTCATGAGCTATCGGTGGCACTCGTAACGGCAAGGCTCTTTCGATGCTTTTAGATTCACTTGGAAGACAATTGTACCAAAAAGAAAAGTAAAATAGAAAGAAGAAGAAGAAGAAGACTAAAAAGAAGAACATACACAGAAAAACATCGATTCGATTTCATAACAATCAAAGAAAAGAAATAAGTCTTACACCGGTGTCACTCCAGCTCAAGCTCCATTCTTATTCTTCGATGAAAGTCTGATCTCCTCTTATTTACATAAATGAAAATTACAATTACATGAACAAGAAAAACAAAAACCTAAACTAAGAAATGAAAAACTAGTCTAAATCTTAACTCTGCCTTGGCGTCCCATTTTCAGCGCAAGTACAGGCCTTTTATAGGTAAAAACCCAATCTATAGGATCCCGGGGAGGTCGGGGGAGCAAACGCTCCCCTAACTCCCCAACAAAGCCGCGGAAACGCGGCTTTTGCCGCGTTTCCGCGGCCAGGGTGTGACCAGGTGGCCACACCCTGTTGGTGGGTCGCGCTGGTTTGGCCTTCTGACTTTATCTGTAGTTGGATTTTCAGTTTGGGTCCAGGATTCTGACGAAATGGCCTTGGATTCTTGGCTTTAACCGATCGATTCTGAGAGGATTCTTCTCAACCGATTTTCCACCTCTTGATTTTGCCCTGATTTACTTAGTGCGAATTAATTCTAATTTAATTCAGAATTTTGGTGGGCTTTTGGCTCATTTCTCTTCATCTCCTTAAATATTGGGCCTGCAAATAAATCAAACAATTAATTAGGACAATGCAGGCTTTTATTCTATAATAAGTATGGACATATGATATTAAATATGCAACATTAGCGACCAATCAATGAACCATTCAAAGGCAAGCCTTTTAGGGTGCCGATGAATAAACATGCCAGGATGGCATCGTTATCTACCACATTCCCTGTCTGAGACTTAAAGTAGTAGATATGTTGGTTCGGTGACCCTTTGCCATCGAATGCTTGGAGGGTCGGAGCTTTGAACTTGAGAGGGTATGCAACAAGGTCCCATTCAGCCGGATATGATCGGACCACTCTTGCATCTTGAAGGCCTTGCCGATTAGTAAGGGCCTCAAGACGTTGCTCTAACTGATTCATTCTTTTAGAATGAACCCTTCCTTGGTCTCGGTCATCTTTTCCTGAGATGAGGTTTAGATGAGCCAGAAGTAGATTGTTCTTTCTCCTCATATGTACAGAAGATGAGCTTTCTCTCTCTTTTCGTTTGCCCTTAGACTTTTTAGAGGAGGCTTTGTCGGTTGACTTCCTTTTGTCTTCAAGCAATTGTGCCAGCATCTGCTTAAGGGAATCGATAGATTCTTGTTGAGCGTGAATCATCTCGAATTGTTCCTTCTGGACCTGGGCTTGCTGATCCAAGCGCCTGGCTGTCTCCTCTGGATCGTTTATCATGTAGATTAAGGCCTCCTTCTCTATGGAAGAGTTCGAAGCCTGTGACTCTGCAATAGCGGAATGCGAGTCATATACTTCAATGCCCCGAGCTAAAGCACTCTAATTGATCAGGGGAATTACCCCAGTCCGAGTGCGAGTATGTAGGTACACTCCTTCTGGCTCTGTGTCAGACTCGTCGAGGCTGACCACAGGTTGCTTTTCCCTACTCCTGCTTGTCATGTTTGTAGTGAGTTCAGGGTATTCAGTGTCAGAGAAAGTCCTCCTCTTGTGGGAGCGATTTCTTTTAGCTGATCAGGGAGTTAGAGTCAGCTGTCTAAATTTCGACTGCTGGCTTACACGTGAACTACAACGGCACTCAGAGAGCATTGCGATAAGCCGTTCGCAGCAACACGATAGAGTGATCCGACTAGCATTTCTCTTCCTTATCAAGTAATCCCTTAGATCCGTGGGAGGGGGATCGAAGAGATTAGCCTCGGGTTGTCGAGGGCTTTTCAACTTGTGAGAGTTCTCCTTGCTTCGCACAGCCGAGACGCAGGTGTAGGCTGTCTAAAAATCATTAAAGACAAGTCGTCAAAAGTAGAGTCCCAAACTCCAGACGCAGGGCGTCTCAGCCGCATCAAGGCGCGTGGGTCGAAACCCACGTCTCAGCCGCGCTAAGGCGCGAGGGTCGAAACCCGCGTCTCAGCCGCACCAAGGCGCGTGGGTCGAAACCCGCATCTCAGCCGCGCCAAGGCACGTGGGTCGAAACCCGCGTCTCAGCCACGCCAAGGCGCGAGGGTCGAAACCCGCGTCTCAACAGCTCCAAGGCGTGTGGGTCGAAACCCGCGCCTCAGTTGTAACCGTCCCGGTTATGGGGCAATCACGGCCCACATAACGGGAAAAGTTAGCCCCCATTATGGAGTGTTTTTAGGAGGCACGTACGCCCCCGAAACCCCTATAAATAGCCCCGTTGCTATGAAGAAGGGGTCGGATTTTCGAGAGAAGAACTCTGAGAGAAAAGAGCTTGACTTTAGAGCTTCCACAGAGAGAGAGTCCAACCCTTCAGATAACTTGCTGCGTACAACTTAATCTTTGCCTACAATCTCTTGGTCGACAGAGCTGTGCTACTTCGTCCACCATCCGAAGAGAAGATCCCCAGAAGTTCTCGACGTTCACCCAGTCAACGGAAAATAAGATTCACTTTCCACCGCCGCTTGAAGAACCCAGCACTAAACAAAGGGGAGATTCAAGACTCAACATCTTCCCTCCCTTGTAGTCGGAGCATTAGTCCGTTGTAACCTTTCAATTAATTCAAGGAAATCTTACATCGAACGCCTCTTCTCCGTACCAAACAAGAGATGGCGACTCCGCTGGGACATCATTTGGTACTGACGAACAAATCGTGACGCAAGGTGACGTCCTCTATAACGGGAAGATGGTCGAATCGCTTGTCATCGAGTTCAACCAGGCAAAGTATGAAGAATTTCTTTCTTCCGGCTCCAAGAGCCCAAAGATCCGCGTCTGTCGCAGGGTCTCTACAGGGACTTACCCTGAAACCCGCTCTGAGACTCTCTCAGGCGCGGATGCCGTTAAGGGTGTCGCGGCCAACTGCGCCAAGCGTGACACACGCACCAACGTCTCTCAGGAGACCCGCGTGGCCTCAGGCGCAGCTGCTATAAAGGATGTCGCGGCCAACCGCGTCACGAGACACATGCGCCAACATCTCTCAAGAGACCCGCGTGGTCAGCCTTTCAGGTGTCCAATCAGTTCTCCCTCTTCCTCAGCACCAGGTCATCGTAGGTTTCTCTCCACCTCCACGACGCAACCGAAACGCTGAGCGCCGACAGAGGAGGCGTGCGCGTCAGCTGCAAGTTGGAACTTCTGATCGTCCAACTGAGGCAGGTCGCAAGGTTCAAACTGGCGTCTCAGTTGCGCCGTATCCAGCACGCGAAGTCCGCATTTGGCGGCCCAAACGCGAGACTCCCCAAGTTAGCTCCTCTGAAGCCCCACTCCCCATACGCCAAGGCGAAACTCGCGCACCTTGCCAAGTGCGGGAAGCACGCGCCTCTAGGCATGGGGCCCGGCAGCCCTATATCTCTCAAGCGTCTCTGCCCAAGCGCAATAATCAGCCACGTGATAGTTGCGTCTCTTCTCAGCAGAGATGCCAGACACGTGTCCTGAAGACGCGATGCGAGAGCTGCGTTCATGCGCCCCACGTCGCTGAACCCCGCGTCCTAGCTGTACAGAGCAAGGATGCCTCCTACCCTCGACATTGCGAGGCTAATCTCTTTGACCCTCCTCCCACGGATCTGAGAGATTATTTGACAAAGAAAAGAAGTGCTAATCAGATCACTTCGTCATGTTGCTGCCAACGGCTTATCACAATGCTTTCTGAGTGCTGTTGCAATTCAGGTGCAAACCAGCAGTCTCTAGTTAGACAGCTGACCCTGATTCCCCGATCAGCTAAGAGAAGTCGCTCCCACAGGAGGAGGATTTTCTCTGACACTGAATATCCAGAGCTCACTGCAAACATGGTGAGCAGGAGCAGGGGAAAACAACCTGCAGTCAGCTCCGATGAATCTGACACAGAACCAGAAGGAGTGTACCGACACACTCGCACCCGAACCGGGGCAATTTCCCCCGATTGACTACAATGCTCTAGTCCGGGCATTGAGGTGAATGACTCGTACTCCGCTATTGCAGAGTCGCAGGCCTCAAATTCCTCCATGGAGAAAGAGGCCTACATATATATGACTAGCACTCCTGAGGAGACCGCCAGGCGCTGGAGCAGCAAGCCCAGGTCCAGAAGGAACAATTCGAGATGATTCGCGCTCAGCAAGAATCTATCAACTCCCTCAAGTAGATGCTCACACAGTTGCTTGAAGACAAGAGGAAGTCAACCAACAAAGCCTCCTCTAAGAAGTCTAAAGGCAAGCGAAAAGAGGGAGAAAGCTCATCTTCTGTGCACATAGAGGAGGAGGCGAGCAATCTACTTCTGGTTCGTCTAAGTCCTCGTCGCAGGAAAAGGACGACCGAGACCAGAGAAAGGTTCATTCTAAAAGAATGAATCAGTTGGAGCAACGTCTTGAGGCCCTTACCAACCGGAAAGGCCTCCAAGAAGCAGGATTGATCCGGCCATATCCGACCGAGTGGGACTTAGTTCCGTACCCACCCAAGTTCAAGGCTCCGACCCTCCAAGCGTTTGATGGGAAAGGTTCACCGAACCAACATATCTACTACTTCAAATCTCAAACAGGGAACGTGGTAGATAACGATGCCATCCTGGCGCGTTTATTCATCGGCACCTTAAAAGGACTCGCCTTTGAATGGTTCATGAAGCTCCCAGAGGGCTCAATCAAAAATTGGGGCGATTTGGAGAAGCTCTTCCTAACACGCTTCTTTGAAGATGACTCGGAGGTCACCATGCCGACCCTTTTGGCCACCAAGCAACGAAAGGGAGAGTCCGTCAAGTCTTTCATAGAAAGATTTCAGAATGTGGCACTCCGATGTCCAAGCGGTATGACCCAGGTCACCCTGGTGGAAACATGCCGCCATAATCTTCAAACTTCACTCCTTGCCCAAATAGGAGTAGCTGAAAGCCGCATCTGGAAGCTTAATTCAACAAGGTGAACAGGCTGAAGAGATCGTCGCCCGGGTCAAGGCAGAAGAAAAATAAACCCAGACCTGAGAGGTCATCGAGGCGTGCACCAGACACATCCCTCCAAGTCAAACGGAAGGACAACTTGGCGACAGAAACTAAATCTTCTGTCAAACCTCAACTGGTTAAAGGAGTGGCTCTTCAAGCCAATCACGTGCCAACAAGCAGTATTCCTTCAAGGATGAACATGTCGACTCGCTCTTCAAACTACTCAACAAGAGCAATCGACTGAAGCTTCCTGAAGCTAGACGCCCTGAAGAAGTCGGTAAAACCGATAATCGCAGCTACTGCATGTATCACAGGATGTTGGGACACCCCACCAAGAGCTGTTATGTCTTCAAGGACATCCTTCAGGCTCTTATTGACGCGGAGGTATTAAAATTCCGTCTAGAGCAGAAGAAGGTGGCGGCTAACATGACGTCATTCCTCCAGTTTGGAAGGCAACCTCCAACACCCTCTGGAGTAGTCCCTGTCCCACGAGGAGAGCTAAGAGTGGTCAACACAGACCCTCACCACCAGCAAGAGAAGGGCCTGGTACCCGTTCTCACACACCTCAGGGAGAAGTCATGTGGGTTCATCCCGACCTTGTGGATGGCCAGCAATGGACCACTGTGACCAGCAGGAAGTCCAAAGGCAAAGCTAAGGCACATCCTGTAATGTGGTATGCGCCTCTTTGCGGGAAGCAGAGACTAATGTTCCCTCGCTGACCGATTTGGAAGAGGAAACAATAGTCCTGGCCACAGAACCCAGTCAACTGGTGGCGGAAACCCGTTCAGGGCAGTCATATTTGAAGAAGTATGACGAAATGGCAGTAACTCTTCCAAGACCCGCTGCAGAGCCAGCCAAGCCCTCCACAAAACAACCTGTGGAGAAACAAAAAGAACTTCGGTTTTCTCGAGTTCTTTCAAAAGACATAGCGGAAGGATCCACAGCACCTTACCGCTTTGATGTCCTGGCTCAACTAGTCAACATCCCGGCGCGAATTACGCTTTATGAGCTTCTTAGGCTATCAAAGTCGACCAGAGAAGCTCTACAAGAGGCTCTGGCTAATGCTGAGGTCTTCATGACCCAGGTGCCGATCGGGCCAAAGGAGGAAGGTGTAGAGGATTGCCTCCACGCCTCCCAAAATATTCCCTGCATCACCTTCACGGCAGATGATATGCAAGTCAAAGGGAAACATGATCGACCCCTTTACTTCGCAGGGTATATTAGATCATCTGAGGTGAACCGCATTCAGGTAGATCCCGGGTCCGCATTGAGCATTATGCCTCGCCGAGTCATGCAACATCTCGGGATTCCTACTCACCGTTTGAGTGCCACCCAGACTACTATTTACGGGTTCAATGCCAATAGTACCCGTCCAATGGGGAAGGTCAAGCTCAAATGCCAGATTGGAGACCTAAAGTCAGAGGTGACATGCTACGTCATAGATGCTGACACCTCCTACAACTTGCTGCTGGGACGACCGTGGATTCATCGCAATTCTATCGTTCTCTCTACTCTCCACCAAATCATGAAATACATCGACGGAAGTGGGAAGGTGCGAACGTTGATTGCCGAGAGGCATCCGTTCAAGGGAGTGGAGAATTATTTCACAGATTCCCTCCTGTATCAGGAATCTGTGAAAACAGATGAAATCCCTCAACCAGAGGAGCCCGACTCTGGTAATGAAGCCGACACCGAGCTGGAAAAAGAAGAATGCATATGGGAACTAGACCCACTTGTAACGGGCAATAATAAGCTCGATGTTGATAATACCTCCGACGATGTAGGATGATGGTATATTAATGAAGACTTAGATCTGGCGTATTTCTCTGTGTTTGCTTCTGACTCAGTGCCGTCAGACACTAGTACCGAAGTTGATGACGATCTCTGGTCGGCAATGGATGCTTTGACATCATTGCATGTACCGGTGAAATCGTCCTTCGAAATCTGTCAAAATGTCGGCGTTGCGCAAGAATCAATATTCATGGTTCCAGCAAGACGGAAAGGTCAAAGACCAATCCTTTTCGGACGAGTTGAATCCAAACCAATGTCCCATGAAGAGTCAGAAGACGAAGAGGAATCCCCTCAATTCGGTTATTATGAGCCAAAGGCACTCAGAATGATGGGAAGCATGGGGTATGATCTGACAAGCGGACCAGGGTTGAATTTCGGCAAAGGAAGGAGAACACTACTTCGATCTTTTGTACCGAAAGGGAAAACCCCCGATTATTATCATCGGACTCGCAGGGGGTTGGGCTATGTGTTAACTCCGATCCCATCAGCCTCTGACTCTGAAGAGATATTGAGCCATGATTGCTCATTGGGCACGTCATCGTGGGAGTCAGATGCTAGTGTCGGCAACATCTTCAGAGAACTTTCAGTGAACATAGTTTCAACAAGCCACCTGGAAGACGGAGATGAAGAAATGATCCAATCCGATACAGATCCTTGGATCAAACACTTAAACAATCTTTGGGATACCCGCTTCGAACAGCGCGAGCCACCCACAGAAGATAAGGTTGTTCAGATCAATCTGGGGGATGAGGCTAATCCTAAGCCCATCTTTATAAGTAACGGCCTGTCACCTTCGGAGAAAAAGGATCTAATATCTCTTGCACAAGAGTATATAGACGTCTTTGCCTGGAATTACGAGGATATGCCTGGACTTGATCCTCGAGTGGCTATGCATCGCCTCAACATTAACATGGACGTAAAGCCTGTCAAACAACAACAGCGCCGGTTCCGTCCAGAAGTATGTTGGCCCAAGGTTACAATCACCCATGTTTAGTGTGTTTTGATGATTACAAAACATATTAGTTATTTGTACTAATATTGTTTATTGGTTAAGTGTGTTTCAGGGATCTAACTCATCTAGAAGGTTTATTCCCCATAAGCAAATGTTTTGGACTCAAGTCAACTCAAATTGGGCTCAAGAATCAAGTGTTGAAGACATTATGGTGAAAAGCCCTCTTGAAGCACTTGTATTACTTAGAACCAATGTAAGAATTAGATTGTTAAAGTTTGAGTTTTGAAAATTGGCTCTAGGATACACCCACACGTTTTTGTATTCAAGTTTTCATGGTCAAAACTTTATTTTATGCCTTAGTAAATATATATACATGACCCTAAATTTTACATATATAAATATCATGTTAGATCATGTATGTATACTCTTTCCAGCATATTACTTAGCTTTCCTTTCTTCAAAACATTTTTTACAAAATTTTCCAACTTCAAAATCTTGCTGTTTTTCCTGTTTCAGGCTGACCGGCCGACTGGCACGGTCGACCGGCGCCAGTGCCAGGACGTGCACGTTTGTGCACGTCTGTCGGCCGACCGCCCGGGTCGACCGACTGTAAGAAGTTGCTCTCGGGTTTTCTGGGTCGACCGCCCCGGTCGATCGCCCGAAGAAAACTATGTTTTCTCTTAGAGGACGGTCGACTGGACCGGTCGACTCGAGCCCAACGGCTCTTTGCCAGCAGAGCTGGCGGCCGACCGGCCCGGTCGACCGCCAGGCCTGCAAAAGCCCAACGGCTCTTTCCTCTTTTGTGCAATTCTGAAATCTGTCTTTTTAATCTGTTTTGGCAGACTTTTTCTGAGGTTTTGGAGATCTTTTCAGAGCAAATAAGCTTAAAATAAATTGTTTTTAATCTATTTCTCTCCCTATAAATAGAGGAGAAGAGTCTCTTGTAAAACACCAAGAAAAATCCTCAAGTTTTCATAGTTTTCAAAAGAGAAGAAAAGTGTTTAAGCTCTTCATTTCCAACTCTTTTCTTGAGCTTATTTTCAGTTGTGTTCTCCAGCAAAAATCATCTCTACAACTGAGTTTTCTCATTACACTTCTTAGAGCCAAAAATCCCTTACTCATTCTATAAGAAAGTTGTAAAAGAGTGAGAGTTTGTAAAAGAGTTTAGTGATCTTGTTGTGATCACTTTTGTTACTTGTTCCTCTTCTTGTTCTTGTGGAGACACCTCTTCAGTAGAGGTTATTGTAATTGGTGGAGCTCGGTGCTCGGGTCTTCGGTAGACCGTTGTAAGCGTCCTCAGTGGATAGTGGAAACCCTTCACGGAGGTGAAGGCGGAGAGTAGAGCCGTGGCTCGAACCTCGAAACAAATACTTGTGTTTGCGATTGTCCTTTGCTCTTACTCTCTATTTCGCTTTACTTTCAATTGCTCTCTATTGCTTATTGTTTCAAGTATTTTTGCTTCCTTTACTTGTGATATCTTGTGTGCTCTTCATCATTGCCTATTATTCATTCATTAATATTTTGTCGATCAATTCTCATACAACAAGGTTGCATTGCGCACCTCTAACCCATTCAAGGGAATTGGGAGGAAAGAGTTCAGAACCTCTCACGGGGTATTCGGCTCTTAGTCTTGTTTGAGAGATCGTTGCATCATTCATTCATCTTAATTTTAAAAAGATTGTTAGATTAGCAATTACACCTATTCACCCCCCTCTAGGTGTTTTTCAAAGTAATAGAGGCAATTCAATCAGAAGTCAGAAAGCTCATAGACTCTGGCTTCATCAGGGAAGAACAACATCCCGACTGGGTAGCCAACATCGTCCCCGTTGCTAAAAAGAATGGAAAGATCCGGATTTGCATTGATTTTGTGATTTAAATGAGGCTTGTCCCAAGGACGAATTCCCACTACCAATCACAGATGTCATGATTGACAATACATGTGGATTCGAACGAATGTCCTTCATGGACGGATTCTCAGGATATAATCAAATCAAAATGTATCCTGATGACGAAAAGCACACCTCCTTCAGAACACCATTAGGGGTTTACTGCTACACCGTTATGCCCTTCGGACTGAAGAATGCAGGGGCAACATATCAAAGGGCCATGAATGCCATTTTCCATCAGCGAATGCGCAAAACAGTGGAATGTTATGTTGATGACATTGCGGTAAAAAGCCGCGCTAAAGGTGATCACATATCTGACCTGAAGGCTGTCTTTGGTATCATGCGGGCTCATCAATTGAAGATGAACCCCACCAAGTCCTTCCTGGGGGTGGTCAGTGGAAAATTCCAAGGGTTTATAGTAACCTCTATGGGGATTCATTTGGACCCGGAAAAGGTTTGCGCTATCCAGGAAATGCCACCTCCGAGAAACCTCAAGGAGCTCAGGGGATTGCAAGGACGATTGGCGTACATCCGAAGGTTTATCTCAAATCTCTCTGGAAGATGCCAACCCTTTTCCAAATTAATGAAGAAAGGTGTTTCATTCATTTGGGACAGCGCTTGCCAGCAAGCATTTGAGGAAATTAAACAGTACCTCACACAACCGCCAGTCCTTGCAGCTCCGGTGTCTGGAAAGCCTTTCCTGGTATACGTCCGAGCAATGGATCATTCTTTAGGAGCTCTACTCGCTCAGAATGATGATCAAGGATGAGAGCAAGCAATGTACTATTTGAGTAGAACAATGATCGGAGCCGAACATCGGTACAACCCGATCGAGAAGGAATGTTTGGCATTGGTGTTCGCTATTCAGAAAATGCGACACTATTTGGTAGGCCAGACGATAAATGTCATATCAAAAGTCAACCCCTTGATGTTACTCATGACAAAGCCTTCATCATTAAATGGCCGGCTGGCAAAATGGGCCATATTGCTATCCCAATATGAAATGCACTTTTTACCACAAAAAGCCGTGAAGGGTCAAGCGGTGGCGGATTTCCTGGCTGAGCATCCAGATCCGAGGGCAGCCCAACTTTACGAAGATCTCCCAGACGAGGTCGCTGAAGCCTGCCAGACCCAGACATCCTTTAAAAGGTAGGTGTGGCAACTTTTCTTTGATGGGGCGTCGAGAACGAACCCAAAGGACACATAGTGGCAGGAGTGGGAGTAGTACTCGTCTCCCCACAGAACTATGTAATTCCTCGAGCTGTCTCATTAACCGAGCCGTGTTCCAATAATGTAGCGGAGTATAATGCCCTTTTGATTGGGATGCAACTCGCCGATGAGATTGGCGTTAAAAATCTCGAGGCATATGGTGACTCCAAACTCATCGTTAGCCAGGTTCGTGGGGAGTACGAAGTCAGACATGAAGACCTAGTACCCTATTACAACGCAACTGTCCACATGGCCAAGAGGTTTACAAACTTCTACATCGACCATGTGCCACGCAAGCAAAATGCGCATGCGGACGCACTGGCATCTCTCGCTGCCTCTTTAGCTCTTCCAGCTGGAGCAGTAGAGAAGATATTTGTCCACAGCCATGACCTGTATTGCCCGAGAATTGCTCTTGAGGACTACCAGGAGTCAACAGGAAATCGTCAAGGCAAAGAAGTTCTCGAGTCGTCAGCCGGTCCAGAGCCTAGAGACTGGCGATTCCCCTACATTGATTATGTCCTGTATGGCATCTTGCCTGAGGACACCAAAGAAGCGGCTGCCATTCGAAGGAAAGCCCCTAAATTCTACTATAATGCGATTACGCGAACATTGTATCGTCGATCACATGACGGGATCTTGCTCCGCTGCCTTTCACCAAAGGAGGCACAGGAAATATTGAAAGAAGCCCATGACGGTATGTGTGGAGCCATCAACCTGGCCCAAAACTTGCATACCGACTCCAAAGGCTGGGATATTATTGGCCTAAGATGATCGCTGACGCCATCACTTATGCCAAAAGATGTCACGCCTGCCAAGTACATGGCGATTTCATCCATCAAGCACCAGGGTACCTTCAATCTACAACCTCTACCTGGCCATTTGAAATGTGGGGGATGGATGTAGTTGGCCCTATCAGCCCGCCGTCATCAAAAGGACATCGGTTTATTTTGGCAATAACCGATTACTTCTCCAAATGCGCTGAGGCCGTTCCTTTGAAAGAGGTGAAGTCATCTGATGTGATCAAGTTCGTGAAACATCACGTCATTTACCGTTTTGGGGTACCTCGACGAATTGTCCACGACAATGGGCCCCAGTTCATCAGTCAAGCTTTCCAAAGGTTTTGCGCTAAGTTCAGAATCCAGAGTGTGTCCTCAACGGCATACTACCCCGTCGCTAATGGTCTCGCAGAAGCTTTCAACAAGACCATTGGCAAGCTTCTCAAGAAATTCGTCTCGAAAAGTCAACGTGACTGGGACGACAAGCTGGGTGAATGCTTTTGGGCTTATCGCACAACTGTTCGAACCCCAACTAAAGCTACACCATTTTCTTTGGTATACGGGTGTGAAGCAGTGCTTCCACTGGAAATTTAATTCCATCTCTACGCGTCGCCCTGACAGCAGAGATGACAAATGAGGAGAAGCATAGACAGCGACTCCAAGAATTGGAAGCCTTGGATGACAAACGTCTGCAGGCCCAACAACAAATTGAGCTTTACCAAGCTCGGATTACCAGAGCCTTCAATAAGAAAGTCAAAGTGCGAACTTTCAAGAAAGGCGACCTTGTCTTAGCCGTCAGAAGACCCATGGTGATGACGCACAAGACGAAAGGAAAATTCCAACCCAAATGGGAAGGACCATTTGTAGTAGAGTCAGTCTACTCAAATGGATCATATCGCCTCATAACCTCAAATGGCGATACACTCATGATGCCGATCAATGGCAGATTCTTAAAAAAGTACTATCCTTAATATTACTCCTCTACCGATCAAGTTAAAAGTACACCTCTGATCAAAACAAGAACAGCTTCTTCATTAACATCCGACGCCTCCGACGGCTAAGGACAGAAGAAAATGTTGGCTTTTAAGCCCAACATAAATCTTCGACAACTCATCATGCTGGGGGGAATAGCATGGCTAGCCCAACTCAAACGGTAGTTGGTAAAGGCATATCAAACCCGTTGACAGCTAAGGATTTGCTAAAAATCCTAAGGGACATGTTCCCCTTTGATCCAACGCCTCCGACGGCTAAGGATAGAAGAAAATGTTGGCTTCTAGGCCCAACATAAGTCTTCGACAACTCACTATGCTGAGGGGAATAGCATGGCTAGCCCAACTCAAACGGTAGTTGGTAAAGGCACCTCAAATCTGTTGATAGCTGAGGATTTGCTAAAAATCCTAAATGGATGTAATTCCACCCTCTCCTACCAATTCTCACCCACAGAATGGTAGGTCTACAAAATACAATCGTTGCTACGTTAACACTATACCTCTGGTAATGAAAATTCTCAATACTCCTTGTCGAGTACAAACTTTATTTGTCAACTCTACGTGGAGCAGCAAGACTTCAAATTTGCCAAGTTAACACTATACCTCTGGCTCTTCAAACTTCACTTGTCAATTCTCATTAATAGAATGACAGGTCCTCAAATTGCTCGTACCGCAAACCAATTTTTGTCAAGTTAATACCACACCTCTGACAAATTACTGTTTAAGTTAATATCACACTTCTAACAGTAATCAAGTTGCTGCCAAGTTCAATATTAAACCTCTGACAGTCACCTTCCTTCAGACTTCCATATCGAAGCTGAAATGAACGATACTAAGTTAATACTACACCTCTAGCTTTCAAGTTATTGCTAAGTTCAATAATACACTTAAAGCCATGACTTTCCCTCAAACTTCCTATCGGAGTCGAGATGACCAATGCTAAGTTTAACATTATACCTCTAGCATTACTCTCACTGTCAAGTTAAACATCACACCTATGACAGTGACACTTTCAGTTTTCCCAAATGAAAGCTGAAATGCTTCAGAGTCAAGTTAATATCACACCTCTGACTCACATTCTTGTCAAGTTAACATCACACTTCTGGCAAGACAACTTTCAACCTGTTAAGTTAATATCACACCTCTAACGGTAAAAATTTTCCTAGATCCCCCGCGAATCTAGCCTCACTTGTTATTCTCGTTAACAGAATAACAAGTCCTAAAAAAAAACATTGTTAGGTTAACATTACACCCTTATGTTGGGCCAAAGGCCCATCACCCTAGTTTTGATGATGATCAACTCATGAAGTTATGTTTACTAATGATCTTGTATTTAATTAGTGACAGATTCATTATCAAGATCTTAGTAGGTGCATAGCTCAACAAAGGATAAAATGTCAAGATTTGAAGCTAGCACGGTGTGATCCAAGGAGCTTTTGGATCAAGCTTGGACCAAGTCAAGAAGATGAGAAGACTTCAAGTGAAGACTTCAAAAAGATGAAGACTTGTGTCTAGGTATAAGAGTTTGTTTTTGTTTTAGATAAAATGTAAAGGATAGAGTAGTTGGTGGATTACTCAAGTATACCATGCACACACACTCTTGATAGAATTGTTTTCATAAAAGATTTTTTAGTTTAGAAAAGATTTTTCTTTGTGACAAAATACTATTTGGATTTTGGTTTTCATGTATACATATCTTTTATCCAAAATCAAGTTTAGAGCTTAATATCAAAAACATAGATATTTCATCTTGATTGTGTAGTGGATCATATCCATACACACTATGCTTTAAAATGTTTACAATATCTTGTTTTTGTATTTGAAGATGTTTTGGAAAAATAAAGTTTAGAAAACATGTTTTGGAAAATACAGTTTTTATCTTGAGCCAAATATTTCCAACTTACAAAATAGTCCAATCTTTTATAACATGCCTTGATTTTGTGCAAGCATGTTTGTATATCAAAGTATATTGGTTAAACTATTTTTGTAGATTTTTATGTATTTTATGGGATTTTATTTGAGCCAAAAAGACTAACTTTTTAATCCCAGAAAACTGTTTCAGGCTTCGGATAAGTCGACTAATAGCCTTTATAAATCGACTAATCCTGAAGTCGGCCGACCGGACCGGTCGACCGACGTGCACAAATGTGCACGCCTTTGTGTACTGGAGGACGGCCGACCGTGCCGGTCGACCGCTCCAGAGAGCAGAGCTCTCTGGAAAGTTCGGCCGATCTCACGGGTCGACCGACAGAGAGTTGGACTCTCAGCTCCAGTGGGTCGGTCAACCCTGGCGGTCGACCGTGGCTCCAACGGTCAGAAATCCGACCGTTGGCGGTCGACCGCACCGGTCGACCGGCAGTTCTGACAAAGCCCCAACGACTAGTTTTTGACAGCCTATATATTTGGGGGTTTGGGGACTGTTTTGCAATAAGATTTTGGAGACTCTTAGAGCCAGTTTTTCCCATTCATTCCAGAGGTTTTTCTCCACAAAATTAGAGCCAATATTTCCAATTAAAAGGAGAGTTTATCAAGAGTGTTTAAAAGAAAGTCTTTAAGTTTTTTCACCACCATTCTCTTCCTTGTTTTTCTCACAATCACTTGAGCTATCCATTGCCTTATCTATCCATAGGATTGTGTTGTGACAGTTTGTAATTGGTGATCAAAGTATTGTAGATCACCAAAGATTTCATCTTTGTTCTTTGAGGAGACGGGCAAGTGTGCTCGCCATTGTTTAGGGTCCAAGTGTGGACTCGGTTGTTTCGGGTTCGGGTGCGAACTCATTGTTTGAGGTGCGGCCTCAGCGAGCCGGTGGGCTTGCGGTGTGTACGGGACTAGAGAGTCCAAGGGCTTGTAGGTGTTGCGGCACCGAGGAGAGATCCAGTGAGATCTTGCATAGTGGAAATCCTTCGTGTGTCGAAGGCGGGGATGTAGAGCAAGTGTGCTCGAACCTCAAAACATACCCTTGTGTTTGCGATTGCTCACTCTCTCTCTCTCTTTGTCTCTTTTATATCTTGCATGTGTTTATTGTTCATCTTTATATGCTAGATATACATTGTGTGCTTTATTGATATACTTGCGTGGGTTTGTTTGCTAACACTTGTATTCAACCAAGAGAGCCAACGCGGCACCTCAACCCATTCAAGGGAAATCAAGAGGAGTTTGTCCAGAGCCCTTCACGGGGAATTCGGCAACACTCTTGTGTTAAACTTGGTGTTTAGTGTAAGAAGTTTTATTTGGTCATAATTGTTTTTAGCTTCCGCATTATTTGCATCATTCATCATTAAGTGACCATTGGATTAGCCTTCACCTATTCACCCCCCCTCTAGGTGAACCTTCAATTGGTATCAGAGCTTGGTATTCTGATTTGGATCTAACAACCTAGAGTTAAAGATCCTCATTTTAGGCTAATCACAATATTTGTACACACACCATGGACTTCATGTCACCACCCACCTTTGACATTCTTAACATCCAAATTTGGAAGGTTAAGATGTCATTATACCTCAAGGCCTTAGGCATTCATGTTTATCTTGCCACAACTAATAATGCATATTGTTTAAATGGTAAGAACATTGAGGCTAATACAAAAGCCCTACATGCTTTAAGATTTACCCTAAATGATGATTATTTATCTAGGGTTGCTAATCTTGATTTGACTTTTGTAGTTTGGAACACCCTCCTCTCCCTTGGCGAAAATGATCAATACTATGCGGGGAGTGACTCGGATGTTGGAAGCGACACCTCCAACAAGTGCTATATGGTCCAAGGGGATAACCCCCTTGAGGTAACTACCGAATTCGAGGTAGAAGATGATAACATGTCATATGATGAGCTCACTTCATTTTGCCAATTATTGCTTGAGAAATATGACATGATTAAGAAAAATAATAAAAATTTGAAAAAGGACATTGCTTGCATGCATATAGAACAAGATTCATTTAAATCTAACATTGCATGTTTAGAAAAAGATAACACAAATTTGAAAAAGAATTTTGATGCCATTCTTAATGAAAAAGATTCATTAGAAAATAAAATGGCATGCTTAGAAAAAGAGAATGAGTTTTTGAAAATAAAAATGTTTCCCTTATGTCTAAATTTAATGATTTATGTGAAGGAAACACTATTTTGAAAAGGAAAGTTGATTTGATGGAAAAACAAAGAGAAGTTGTTTTTCAAGAAAATAAATCTTTGAAAAGAAAAATTTGTGAAAAAGAAAAAGATTTTGTTTCACAAAAGAAAAAGAAAAATGATTCTTTATCTCATCATGTTTTTCATGCCACCACTAATGAGATTAAAGATTTGAAAAATAAGATGGATGGTTTGAGTTAAACTTTGAACTCTTGTGCTTTTAATCATTCTAGGTTGGAGTCAATGTTTTCAAAGAAACAAACTCCACACATTCATGCACATCATAACCATGCATTTGCTTATGTTATACAACATGATCACACTCTTACACATAAGCATACTAAGGTGTACGTATGTACACATTGTGACCGCAAAGGCCATTTAGCAAAATATTGTTATGATAGATTAGATCATTTTAATTTTGCTAAGAATAAAAATTTTTGGGTTCCTCAACATAAGACTAACCCCCGTGGACCCAAGAAAATATGGGTACCAAAACCCCACCCCATGTTTTTGATGTAGGTGAGGGATCTCTCAAGACGTGAGAGATTTGGTGCCTTGATGGTGGATGCACTTGGATTTGATGGACACATATATAGATGCATCGCTATCAAGGAAGCTTGGTGGGACAACCACCATATTTGGAGCTTTGAAGTTGGTAATAATTTCTAAACTCCTACTTTTTATGTACATGCTTTTAATTTCATATATCATATAGCATGTTCATATTTTTGTGTGCTTCATGTGGTATTTACATGCTTAGATGTAGAATGTGTCAAACTTGCATTTATACATATATGAATAGTGAACTACAATTGACTCATATATATTTGAACTTCATGCTCATTTGTATCCACTATATGCATATGTATAGACTAGTTTTGATGATTCTCTTTTATACATGTTTTTGCCTATTTTTGTGCTTTACTTCATGTATATGTATTATTAATTCAAATCTAATAAATATACATGTATACCCGTGAGTCTCTTACCTTCATGCAAATACATTTAATAGACTCTTTTATGTTTGGGATATGTATGTGTATTGTTAGGATTAGATAAATCATACATATACCTTGAAGTTTATTTTAAGATGAAAAATAAAAAAAATTTCATGATTTATTTTTAAAAAATTTTTTTCATGTCTTGTCTAAAAATGAGATTCATGTTTGATTGAGCTTCAATGTCTATTTTCATGAAAATGCTATTTACATAACCTTTGAACACTCATCTTTTACTTTTCAAGATAATTTTGAGCTTTATGGACTATGAGTGATTGAACGTTTATGTATTTAGTATGATTCATGAAATACATATGTTTTGATTTCATGTTTTTGAAGGATCTTTAACTAGTTTTTCAAAAAATTATTTTAACTAGTTAATTGTTCTTCATTTGGTAGTGATTTTCAATGCTAAAATATTTTCAAATCTATTTTTGAAAACCCCTACCATTTATGGGAGGATGGATGGGCGATTATGCCTTGTATGCTTCATTGAAAATCTTCTATCTTGAGCATATGAAGGGTGGTAGGTTATGAGTTATACACTTGATCTTATTATTATGTCTATTGGTATCTTTGAATCGTTTCAATTGGTATCAATATGAACTTATTTTTGTATATGTATGTATCAATGTCAATTGGTATACTCATTTCATACATATATATGATTTTCATGTGCTTAACTTTCAATTTGTTCACATTTTTAAAAGCACAAAGTTTATGATAAAAAATAAAATATTTTGATCATTATGTTTATCATTGATATCAAAATGCTTCAACTTCATATTTGTTAAATTTTAATGGTATCAATATGTTTTACAATAATGATTATTTTCAATTTGGTATCTTAAAAATTTGTTTGCTTTACAAGAGCTCTGATACCTTTAAAAAATTTTTTAAGAAAAATTAGAAAAATTCAACATATTTTGGTATGTATTTCCTATATGCAAGGAGAGCTTAACATCTCTTCTACATATAGATTCATGTTGAGTATATTATAAATTGAGGAGCTTGACAACTCTTCTTTATATGATATACGTGTGTAAGGGGAGCTTCACATCTCCTCTTATGCATTACAGAATATGTGTTATGTGAGTTAGAGCTTGTCATCCCTTCTTCATATAATGCATATGTGTAGGGAAGCTAACTTAGCGTCTTCCTCTTCATGAATGTATATCGCATATAAATCTTTATTGATTTGTGTTTACCTCTTCTTGATCTCTTTGTTTTTTTGACAGAAAGGGGGAGAAAAATTTGTTTGATTTGACTTTACTTTGACCCCTTTGTTGATGATTGACAAAAAGGGGAGAAGAATTTGAGAGTTATATGCATGTTGAGTAATATTTATGTTTATGCATATATATTTTTGTATTGCAAATAGGAGAAAAAGATTTTGATTTATGCTTGTTGCATGTTTTATCTCCATACTTGCATACATATTCATGTGCCTCATTGCCATAACTTTTATTTATTTTGTATGCATGAGTTAAGGGGAGCTTCTTTGAAGCTTTACTTTAATCCATGCATATATAACTTCATGAGTTTTGTCATAATCAAAAAGGGGGAGATTGTTGGCCCAAAGGCCCATCACCCTAGTTTTGATGATGATCAACTCATGAAGTTATGTTTACTAATGATCTTGTGTTTAATTAGTGACAGATTCATTATCAAGATCTTAGTAGGTGCATAGCTCAACAAAGGATAAAATGTCAAGATTTGGAGCTAGCACGGTGTGATCCAAGGAGCTTTTGGATCAAGCTTGGACCAAGTCAAGAAGATGAGAAGACTTCAAGTGAAGACTTCAAGAAGATGAAGACTTGTGTCTAGGTATAAGATTTTATTTTTGTTTTAGATAAAATGTAAAGGATAGAGTAGTTGGTGGATTGCTCAAGTATACCATGCACACACACTCTTGATAGAATTGTTTTCATAAAGATTTTTTAGTTTAGAAAAGATTTTTCTTTGTGACAAAATACTATTTGGATTTTGGTTTTCATGTATACATATCTTTTATCCAAAATCAAGTTTAGAGCTTAATATCAAAAACATAGATATTTCATCTTGATTGTGTAGTGGATCATATCCATACACACTATGCTTTAAAATGATTTACAATATCTTGTTTTTGTATTTGAAGATGTTTTGGAAAAACAAAGTTTAGAAAACATATTTTGGAAAATACAGTTTTTATCTTGAGCCAAATATTTCCAACTTACCAAAATAGTCCAATCTTTTATAACATGCCTTGATTTTGTACAAGCATGTTTGTATATCAAAGTATATTGGTTAAACTATTTTTGTAGATTTTTATGTATTTTATGGGATTTTATTTGAGCTAAAAAGACTAACTTTTTAATCCCATAAAACTGTTTCAGGCTTCGGATAAGTCGACTAATAGCCTTTATAAGTCGACTAATCCTGAAGTCGGCCGACCGGACCGGTCGACCGACGTGCACAAACGTGCACGCCTTTGTGTACTGGAGGACGGCCGACCGTGCCGGTCGACCGCTCCAGAGAGCAGAGCTCTCTGGAAAGTTCGGCCGATCGCACGGGTCGACCGACAGAGAGTTGGACTCTCAGCTCCAGTGGGTCGATCGACCCTGGCGGTCGACCGTGGCTCCAACGGTCAGAAATCCGACCGTTGGCGGTCGACCGCACCGGTCGACCGGTAGTTCTGACAAAGCCCCAACGGCTAGTTTTTGACAGCCCAGCCTATATATTTGGGGGTTTGGGGACTGTTTTGCAATAAGATTTTGGAGACTCTTAGAGCCAGTTTTCCCATTCATTTCAGAGGTTTTTCTCCACAAAATTAGAGCCAATATTTCCAATTAAAAGGAGAGTTTATCAAGAGTGTTTAAAAGAAAGTCTTTGAGTTTTTTCACCACCATTCTCTTCCTTATTTTTCTCACAATCACTTGAGCTATCCATTGCCTTATCTATCCATAGGATTGTGTTGTGACAGTTTATAATTGGTGATCAAAGTATTGTAGATCACCAAAGATTTCATCTTTGTTCTTTGAGGAGACGGGCAAGTGTGCTCGCCATTGTTTAGGGTCCAAGTGTGGACTCGGTTGTTTTGGGTTCGGGTGCGAACTCATTGTTTGAGGTGCGGCCTCGGCGAGCTGGTGGGCTTGCGGTGTGTACGGGACTAGAGAGTCCGAGGGCTTGTAGGTGTTGCGGCACCGAGGAGAGATCCAGTGGGATCTTGCATAGTGGAAATCCTTCGTGTGTCGAAGGCGGGGATGTAGAGCAAGTGTGCTCGAACCTCGAAACATACCCTTGTGTTTGCGATTGCTCACTCTCTCTCTCTCTCTCTCTCTGTCTCTTTTATATCTTGCATGTGTTTATTGTTCATCTTTATATGCTAGATATACATTGTGTGCTTTATTGATATACTTGCGTGGGTTTGTTTGCTAACACTTGTATTCAACCAAGAGAGCCAACGCGACACCTCAACCCATTCAAGGGGAATCTAGAAGAGTTTGTCCAGAGCCCTTCACGGGGAATTCGGCAACACACTTGTGTTAAACTTAGTGTTTAGTGTAAGAAGTTTTATTTGGTCATAATTGTTTTTAGCTTCCGCATTATTTGCATCATTCATCATTAAGTGACCATTAGATTAGCCTTCACCTATTCACCCCCCCTCTAGGTGAACCTTCACCTTAGCAGTGTTTTCATTAACTCCCCAGCTGATCTTAAATCAAGTTAATCTCAAACCTCTGATAAAAGTTCATCCTCCCTGGGGGTACAAATTCAGCTTGTCATTCTCCGTTACAGATTGGCAGGTCCACGAAAGTTATCTTATCTCTGTTAAGTTAATTTCACACCTCTGACAGCATTGCTGAGTTCCTGAAATAGGATCTCTCTCTACAAAATTTGACTCGTTAAGATTATCATCATAATTTTGACAGGTCAAAGGTTCTTTACTTCTATTCGTCTGACTTTCAATACAAAAAGGGAGTTCAAGACAACAGAAGAAGACAAAAAGAAATGTGTCGCTTTTATTTATATCCACGCATATGAAGGTGATACAAAATGCTCTCTTATACAATAAGATTGAGTGTTACAATAAAGGAGTACAAAGAAGTCCCTTTCTCTCTCAAAGGTTGCACTCACTCCTTGAAGCTGCTCACAACTCCAAGTACAAGATGTTTGGAAGGGCGCCAAAGTAGGATTGAACACTGTGGCGATGATCGGAAGCTGATTGCACCACGATGCATGATGCAAACATTGAAAGAGCCCATCGTTGACCAAGAGCAATGGTGTTTTTGAGGTCGAAAGGCAGCAGAATCTTCTGATTCCACCTGACCATCCGAAGTGGCGGGGTATGATCCTCCGTTGATGAACATCTCCACCACCAGAAAGTCATCCAATGAGCATGGAGTTTTCATCGATGTCACTTCTGGGGTAGGTGAAGGGAGAATCCAAGGACATAACTACCACTATATCCCCCGCCATACTCACTCTGACCATGCCATGCCAAGAAGCATGACTGGTGCATTGAATCCAAAGAGATCTTGGCGAGGGTCCGATCCCCGTCTCCCGAAGACGGAAGCCATGACTTCTTCTCCTGTGGTCGACCATCGACCAAGTTCGCTGGCCGATATATTCTCCCAAGGGCCAAGCAAATATGAAAAAGGATGATCAAGCCTACCTGCAAGAAGCAAACGAAAAATTAGAAGATCTGAAACTTAGTATATTTCAACGAGAGAAACTAAGTGACAGACGCAGCTATTGCAGAAAACTACAGACGCAGGAATGACGCGCGTAGTGAACCAAACTTCTGCGGCGGCAGAAACAGACGCGATCAAAACTGTGACAACACACATAGTTCGAGTGCAGTCTAGTTTTGCACCCGTATCTAAAGTTCGAGACGCGAAAATTGCCATCTCCCTGTTTGGTAAACAGGGGTTGCAAAATTTAGTCTTGGAACCTTTGATCTAAGTCAACAGCCTCAGACGCGAGCCCTGTATGCAAAGCCCATAGTCCAGGTGCAAAAGTCCATTATACTCGCATCCAGAAAATCTTAAGTCAGAATTTTCTAAACGGTGCAACTTCCAAAAGATGGGTACACCAGTTGGACTTCAGAAGAAGGTCAAGAAGATGAATCTCTTAAGAGATATCAAAACTGAAACTCAGTTGGGCTGAAAATTTCATGGCGAAACCAGGAAGTCATACCCGCAGAGGCCTTTATTAAAAGTTGAACTTTCTGCATCAAAGTGCAGACATAAAAGGTGCTCAAGGAGACGCTTTTTGTTATTGAAATCACTTGACAGTGGTAATCTTCTGGAAAGGCTAAACAGAAGCATGAAAGCTCTGGGTCGTCTTCGTCCATGGAGGCAAATCCCTGATGAAGTCCTTGAAGGGAGAAGACAAGATCTCTTAGAGCATTCACTCTCAAAGAAAGCAATTTAAGTAATGAACTGCTAAAAGGTGAAGCTGAGCCCTATTTATAGGCAAACCACGAAGCCTGTGATTAATGGCTCGCTAATCATAACCGTCAGCTTTAATTCCCGCGTGCATGCCAAAGCCCAATAAAGGAGCGACACGTGGACTGTCGCTTCGGGGAGCATCGAAGACGCAAGTCTCCAACCGCCAGTGCCGGTCTGGCATTTAAAGGCATTAATGCTTAAGCCCAATGAAGGGCTGACGCGTAGAATGCCGCGTCAGGAAATGTCAGATGATACGAGTCCCCAATCATTAACATCGACTGGGCATTTAAAGATCCAACAAAATCTTTATGACAAGCTGCATGTAACGCCTGGGAGGTTGCACCAAACGCAGGCCCGAGAGCCGCGTCCAGGAACTGGCGTCCCCTTTACGAATCTGAAAATGGCATCCCTTTTCATTCCAGCCAAGAGAACCGTAGCCGCGTCTCTCAGAGTGATTCAAAGATGCATCCCTTCACAGCAAAAGGGACCCCTTCTGGGGGTCGCGCTTGGAAATCACATAAAAGTGGAAAGCTGCGTCCTGAGACTTGTGTCCTCAACGGAGAAGGCCCATGGCATTCACAAGTATCTTGAAGCTGTGTCTACATGGCAAAATGATAATGGTGTTCCTATCATAAACTCAATTTGAGTTTGCACCAGGTCAAGGACCCACTGCCGCGTCCTCATATCTATGCGTCAGTTTTGAGGAGCATAAGACCGCGTCCTCACGACATCTTGAATTCTACACTTGGGCAGAGTTAAGGACTGCGGCTAGGAAGCCGCACCCAAAGCTGCGTCCTTCGCGCCAACTGGAACCGCATCTCAATGGACAGGTCAGAGTCGCGTTTCTCAGGACCGCGTCTCCCTATAAATCAGAGCCGCGTTCCTCCCAAGAACTTAGTTCTACCTAAGTTCATTATTCACAGCCAATCAAGGATCACAGCCAAAGACTGCTGCTAAGAAATTAGATGCATCTACAGTGGGACAATGAAGATGGAGTAAAATTTCAAGAGACTTTTATTATTTGAGCCAAAAATAATAAAAGTGATACAAACACTCTTGATGAATTGAGTGTGCTATCCCTAAAAAAAGGGGGAGGCTAACAGTCTTAATTAGCCAAAGAACGGATTTGTTCTCGGAGGCGATGTATCTCGTGCTGACGTACTTTCTCAGCCTCCATGAGATCCTGAACCCGCAACTCCTCCTCAGACAAAAATCTCCTCGCAGCCAGCTGCGCTCGTAGGGATTCCAACCTGAAGGAGTGAATGGAGAGGTTTTCTTCAACCTGCATCTTGGCAGCCTCCAACCCTTCCAGCTTCTTCCTGGTAGTGGCAAGCTTCTGCTCATTGATTGCAATCAAGGCTTCTGCTTTGGCTATGGTAGCCCGAGCACTGATGATAACCTGCTCTGCGCTCTGCATGACGAGTTCAGATTCTCTTGAATCGCCAACCAACTTTTGATGGTCCGCCTAGAAATGTTGGAGATGGTGAGTCTCTTCGGCTATTTGTTCCTCCATCTCCTTCCGCTCCTGTTCTTGAGCAGCGAGAAGCCTAGTCAAGGTTGCCCGGACCTCGTGAACTGAGCCGGCGTCCTCCAAAGACTTAAGCTCTTTCAGATCACTCCCCAACTGCTCCACCAGCAACAGACACGCCCTAGCCTGTGAAGGACCTCCAGTATGACCAATGTTCTCGATCGAATTCTCAAGGAGCATTCGGGCAAATTCGAAAGAACTGCCCCCAGAGAGGATGAGATCAATACACGATCGCATGGAAGCAAAGAACTGCTGCACCATTTGACGTGTCAGTTCTTCCATGATATCGCCAGCCGAGGAGAATTCCGCTGATGTGCTCCCAGATCCCCTTTCTATCACAGGGCGAGGGATGGGAATCAACTCATCCCGTGCAGGAGTAGGATCAACAACAGGTGCGGCAGAAACGAAGATGGTCACAGATACGTCTGGCTCAGTCACTGTCGTAGCAGCCTCCATGGCGGCTGAAGTAGCAGCGAACCTGGCTTCTCCGGAACCCTTAGTCGAGGTTGAATTGTACCACCTGCGGGCTCGACGTTGACTGCCTCTGCTAAGTCGACGCTGACTACCAAGTCCTCTGCCTGAGCTTCCTCAGCACTCTCTGCAAAGCACCAAAACGTCAGTCATGACAATAAAAGGAAAATATTCAAAGCGTCAATATTTTCTTACCAAGCCGAGGGTCCGAAGATGGCAGATCCCTGGGCAAATCTTGCAAGGTTGAAGTCTCCCCGATCTCAATAATTGTCCTCTCGTGAGGCATCTCAGCAGCAGCCTCAATACCCTCCTACTGGGCCAGCTCCTGTATCATCTCCTCGATATGGGAGGAAGTCCCAGCCTCGCTGTTTGCGGCCAACCCTGCAGCATAAAGGGAAAACGTTAGAACCTGTTCCCTAGTTAAAAAGGGAAACCGGGTCAACAAGACGATAAGAGTACCTTCTGCAGGAGCAGTTGCCGCTTGTGATAACGCTGTCACCGGATCACACCCGTATATCTCTTCCTCCGAGATATGTGAGAATTTGCTCGGATCTGGAAGAGCGGGTTCATCACCAAAATTGACTTCATCGCCTGAATCATATTCGTCCTCTTCGGACGATGAAGACGATAGTTCAACGCGAGAAGCCTCGGCAATTGAGGCCTTGCCACTAAATACCCCAGTAGTAGAGCTGGGATCAGCTACCCTCAAACTAGGCATCAATACGACAGGAGACCCAGGCTGTTGTGCCTCATCTCTCCTATCATAAGCCGAAGAAGGCCCTGGTTGAGTTGAGCCCCTAGAATTTCAACATCACCCCTTCCCACCAGGTCAGCCTCAAGTTGCTCAGCCTCATCAATTGTTACGGGCTCATCAGTAAGCTCCCCTTCTTCTAAAATTACGGGGCCCTTGCTGCGCAATCCATGAGTACGAACAAGGGGGGCATCATCTTCCTCCTCCTCTTCTTCCCTCTGCTCTTCGATACCGGAGGGGACGGCCTCTTCAGCCGCCAAGTCTTTCCTGGCCCTCTTCGAGGCAGGCTCAGCCGTGGAAGTAGAAGAAGGCTCAGCTTGGAGAGTAACGCCATGAGGACGTTTATGCACCGTCTGTCGACGCCTTCTGGCAGGCTGCTCTTTGGGTACTGCCGCCCTCGGCTCCCCTCTGGCCTCCCTCTGAGCCGCCTGATATTCATCAAGGCCTCGCGAGCGCTTGTTGGACGCCACCTTCTCCTCATAGGACGCATTAATGCTTTTAATGCATGAACGCTCCATTGAGTAGCCAGGCATCTTGCTAGCCTGGAAATACCAAGTGCAGAAGCTAAGGCTTGCATAGCAGTTCGGCGTCTTATGAGGTAAACGGAAAAGAGCCTGTGTCCCCCAGCTACGCTGTAATACCAAGCCCGAGCACCTTCAAACAGATTTCCACTGAAGGCAAGCTGAGTGTTGGGGTTACCGACATATAGTTCGTCATAGCCGAACTGTCGGGCGAAACGATTAGGCATATAAGGCTCGATCGTGCACGAGTTCCCCTGCCGAAAGAGTAGATACCCGGGCCGGATATTGATGAGCCACCAAAAGACTCCCGACGGCAGCCTCGTAAAGTCGTCCGGACCCACAATGTCGGCGAACTTATCCCCATAAGCAGCATCTGTAATCTCGGGGAAGCAACGATTGAGATGATAATTTGAAGCATTCAGAATACACTTCCGGACGTAGAACATATAGTTGTTGCACCAGCTCGAACTCTCCAGCCGCTGCACAAAAGGGACAAACCCTTCACATCGAGACACTGGCGTCATCAGTGAGGGGCAGTGCATCATGTACCAAGCCATTAAGTATGTGTAGGGAAGCTCGATCCGAGGGTTAGGGGTCTTCACTCTCGGCCTTCCCTCTGAATCGACCTCCGGTTTACCTTGAGAGTCGACGATGGCCTCCACCCTGCACAGGCTCTGAGTCAGGGCCCGCAACCCGCTTTGGATACCGGCTACCATTGCCGGAAGGAGAGCTATGGACCTACCATAGGCCAGCAGCACCGCCGGATACACCACGTCGGCAACAATCACCTCATGCGACAGTGTCGGCACTACACAGCGCTTCAACCACAACATGAGAAAACCTGCCAGCAGTGCCCGGTTAGAAATGGGAATCTGGGCCTGGTGATGAAAACTTTCAAAAATGTGTCAGGTTTGAAAGTGTCTTCGTTCGACTCTGTGGTATAAGAACTCACAGAGGCGTCGATTCTCTCGGCGATTTCTTCATTAGAGCTGGGAGCCAGACTGGTCACTGAGTGATCTTTCTCAGTGATGCCATTAAACAAGTAGCTCGCCCAAGACAGCCGCTTAACTCCCCTAGCCCTCTAGGAAGTTATTTGGCCGCAGATGTGGAAATGGCACAGCACCTCCCAGTAGGTCTCATATACACGAGGGCACTCTTTCTTCAAGAGATGAAGCTCCTCAGAGGTGGGGACGTATTCCTCATAAGGAGCATCTCCCATTACCAACCCCGAGACTTCATATAATTCATGCAGGGCAAGCCCCATTTCTCCAACCGGGGTGAAGAACGTCCCCGTCGAAAGGTCGTAGTGCTCCAGGATCCCAAAGAAATTTTGGGAATTCTGTGGGATGCCATATTGCACAGCCCTGACCGCTTGGTACAGTCCACCTGGTCCAACAGACCTCCAAGTTCAGCGAGGACAAAGCTCACCATCTTGCCCCACCAGTACTTGTCAGTGGAATGAACCCACCCGAGCGGGCGGAAGTCGGTGGGAAAATCACCCCTACCTTCATGAATTGATTAATAAAGGTAGTGCTAAGCTGAGAGGTTTCTCCTACTGGATAATCGGACCTGAATAATCTAGAAAATAAACCAAAGATCTCCCTCCCGTATCCACCTGAGTGCACCTTCCTAGCGTCCAGTATGCCAAGAGAGACACTGGGAACAGATCGGGCAAGATCCCATTCCATTGCTCGAGGGACAGACATGTGCTGAAGGTAGGATAGGGGATACATTCTCTCCATATTTGGAAGAAAGAATTTCCTATCCCCTATCTGGCGAAGCCACTTGTAGTCACCATCATGCAAGATGTAACCACCCTCGCCAATATTGTCGCCAAAGAAAAAGACGGGTTTCTTCAATGGAATGCGCGAATCCGTCTTAAATTCTGCGTCAGTCATAAGTTCCCGGAGTGTCGCCATGTCGACTTTGTAGAGCCTCTCCCTTCGCCCCCTCGGCTTATCAGCAGTCACAGGAGCAGTCCTTTGCAACACAAAGGTTAAGTTGTGATCAGCACCACCTACGTGCCCGAAATGACACTTCTTGGAGAGAGGATCAGCGGAATATCGCACTGCAAAAAGGAAACGACATTTGATCAGAAATTTGAAAGGAAATGATCAAGTGTTCACTACTCAAACGCCGAAGTAAACTCAGACGCGACAATCATCAAAATCTGCGTCCAGACCCGAAGATCGCAAGGCTAGCCTGGAGCCCGCGTTTTAAAAAATCCGAGACTTATGAAAAATCTCTAAGTACTTGGACTCAGACGCAAGATTCATGAAGACCAGCGTCTGGTTTAACAAGACGCAAGAGTCATAAGAAATCTGCGTCCGAACTTTTCATACTTAGAAACATTCTAAGTGTTGAATCTAAAACGCAAGGCTTACTGGGGCCTTGTGTTCAACAAGCAGACGCAGTTTCAGGCAGATCAAACCTGCGTTTCGTTTATCAACTCAAGGGCCGCGTCTGAAGATCAAACATGGGCTCGAACTCGCTCTGGCGGGTCAATTTTAAGAAAGGAGTCCAAGAGTTCAAAGAACTCTATAAACCCTTTCAATGGTGGAAGTCAAGTCCAAGGGCTTTATACCTGAAATAGGGGCTTCCTGCATGGAGGAACCACCCCTTTAAGTCTCAGCGATGACCGCCCGTGAAGATGAAGCAGTTTGCTTGGCCTTTGGTGCCATTGCGAATCAAAGATCTAATGTTAGATGAAGGAAAAGAGGACAAAGGAAGCTCCTTTCTCAAAACCCTAACGGATGCACACGAAGACGAAGGAGAGTCTAATGATGACTCTTGAAAGACTGTTGCCTTTTATAGGCACATCGATTCGCAAAGATACGCGGCGCTTGGCTCGACGCCCAATTACCGCCTGACGCGTGGACAGCGTATTAAATACAGCGTGAAGTTCGCACGCCAAAAAGTAGATGTTCCCTCAATTCTACGGGACACATGGCAGCATACTCACGACACAGATTCGCATCCAACGGTCGCGTCTTCATCCCAAGAGACGCGTTCCTTCGATGGATGCACCCTTTCAACTCAGCCAAAATCGCGTCTACCTCATGGAGTAACAGTCGCGTTGTCATCCCAAAAGCAGTATCACCCCTGCGTCCACAGAACTGGCGCATAGTCCTTGCTTCTGTAATTCATTTCAAAAGTACACTGGCACAAGCAGACGACTGCCCACCTCTGGTTTAAAGTACACCAACGACAAACTTAAAGCATCGGGGAGGTTTAGACTGTGTATCTAGACACTCCACGCGATCAGTTTTGGCGGCTTCAAAGAGTTCCACAGTACACTCACGAAGACCATAGTCCAAACAAGATCAAGCTCAGAGCATTGTCAGTCCAACCACGAGAAGGGCGAATTCAGCTAAAGTCCAAAGTATTTCGAAATCCGTCCAGCCAACCGCGGAATATCGAAAACTTTGGAGAGCGTTCTGTAGGCTGTCTAAAATCATTAAAGACAAGTCGTCAAAAGCAGAGTCCCAAACTCCAGACGCAGGGCGTCTCAGCCGCATCAAGGCGCGTGGGTCGAAACCCGCGTCTCAGCCGCGCCAAGGCGCGAGGGTCGAAACCTGCGTCTCAGCCGCGCCAAGGTGCGAGGGTCGAAACCCGCTTCTCAGCCGCGCCAAGGCGCGAGGGTCGAAACCCGCGTCTCAACAGCTCCAAGGCGCGTGGGTCGAAACCCGCGCCTCAGTTGTAACCGTCCCAGTTATGGGGTCAATCACGGCCCACATAACGGGGAAAGTTAGCCGCCATTATGGAGTATTTTTAGGAAGCACGTACGCCCCTGAAACCCCTATAAATAACCCCGTTGCTATGAAGAAGGGGTCGGATTTTTGGAGAAAAGAACTCTGAGAGAAAAGAGCTTGACTTTAGAGCTTCCACACAGAGAGAGAGTCCAGCCCTTCAGATAACTTGCTGCGTACAAGTTAATCTTTACCTACAATCTCTTGGTCGACAGAGCTGTGCTACTCCGTCCACCATCCGAAGAGAAGATCCCCAGAAGTTCTCGACGTTCACCCGGTCAACGGAAAACAAGATTCACTTTTCACCGCCACTTGAAGAACCCAGCACTAAACAATGGGGAGATTCAAGACTCAACATCTTCCCTCCCTTGTAGTTGGAGCATTAGTCCGTTGTAATCTTTCAATTGATTCAAGAAAATCTTACACCGAACGCCTCTTCTCCGTACCAAATAGCAGGGTTCTGAGACGCGGGACTCATGAACGTAGCTCTTTGGTCTCAGCTCTGGAACGTGAGTCTGGCGTCTCTGATGAGAAGAGACGCGGCTCTCGTGTTGCCAATTATCGCATCTAGACAAAGATGCTTGAGAAACGCAGGGCTGCTGGGTCCCGCGTATAGAGGCGGCGCGCGTCTCGTGTCTTTGACAAAAAGCACGAATTCCGCGTTGCTCTTTGGGAAGCAGTGCTTTAGAAACGCGAGCTTGGTGAATCTCACGTTTAGGTTGCCAAACGCGGGCCTCACGTGTCTGTTGTGGTACAGAAGAGACGCCGGTCTAAACTTCGCGTCCTATCTCTGTTGGACCAACAGTTGTTCCAACTTGTAGTTAACACGCACGCCGCCTCTGTCGCCGTTCGGCATCCAGTTACGTCGTATGGGTTGAAGGGAACCCCCGGTAACCTGGTGCTGAGGAAGAGGATGAACAGGCTGAACATCAGGGATGTTAACCACGCGGGTCTCCTGGCAGACGTTGACGCAGGCGTTACGCATGATGCGATTAGCCACGACATCCTTCTCACCAGTTGCGTCTGAGAGGATTTTAGAGCGGACTTGAGAGCAAATCCCCGAAGAGACTTTGCGGTAAACCCGCGCCTTTGGCTCTTGGAGCCAGAAGAGAGGAACTCTTCATACTTCGCCTGGTCAAATTCTATGACAAGTGATTTGACGGTTTTTCCCATACAGGTGACGTCACCTTGCGCCACAACTTGATCGTTAGTAGAGAAAGTAGTCCCCAACGGAGTCGCCATCTTTTGTACGGTGGGAGAAGGTTCCTTGTAAAATTTCCTTGAATCAAATGAAAGATTATAGCGGATTGACACTCCGACTACAAGAGAGGGAAGATGTTTAGACTTGAATCTCTCCTTTATTTAATGCTGGGTTCTTGATGTGGCGGTGGAAAGTGAATCTTATTTTTCGTTGACCGGATGAACGTCAGGACATCTTGGGGATCTTCTCTTTGGATGGCAGATGGAGTAACACAGCTCCTGTCCACTAGGAATCTCAAAGAGATTATAGACAAAGATTAACTTGTACGCAGCAAGTTGCTTGAAGAGTTGAACTCTCTTTCTTTTCGGTGGAAGTCTCGGGGCTTCTACAGCTCGCAAGCGAAATTCTTCTCCAAGAATTATCTGATCAACCGACCGACCCCCTCCCTCTAGCAAACGGGGCTATTTATAGAGGTTTCAGGGGTGAACGTGCCCCCTAAAAATACTCCATAATGGGGGTTAACTTCCTCCTTATATAGGTAGTGATTGACCCCATAACGAGGGCAGTTATAACTGAGACGCGGGCTTGGACCCTCGCGTCTTGGTGCTGCAGTGATACTAAGACGCGGGTTTCGGCCATCGCGTCTTGATGCTGCAGTAATGCAGAGACGCGGGTTTCAGTCCTCGCGTCTTGACGCTGTAGTAATGCAGAGACGCGGGTTTCGGCCCTCGCGTCTTGACGCCGCAGTAATGCAGAGACACGGGTTTTGATCCTCGCGTCTTGATGCTGCTGCTTCTGGAGTTGATGACTTGTCTTTAATGATTTTTTAGACAGCCTACAATAGCTAGACTTTGAATTTTTCCTAAGCACTATATATATTTACATGGTGAGGGATTAATCAAGGACTTAGTAACTTTGTTTATATTTATATATAAAAAGAAAAAAAAGAATATATATATAAATGAATAAAACTTGATCACCAATTAAGCTGGTTAGTTGGGCCTTAGGAAGCATAACCAGTCACGCCTATGTTGGCCCAAGGTTACAATCACCCGGTTTTTGAGTTTTGATGGTTACAAAACATATATAGTTATTTGTACTAATCATATTTTAGTGTTTTAAGTGTGTTTCAGGGTTCTAAGAATTCAAGATGTCTTCCCTAAAGGAAGGTATTTTTGACTCAAGATTGACTCAATTCGGGATCAAGGATTTAAGCTATTCAACATTGCATATGATGAAGCCTAAATTTTGAAGATCTTGTAGTCACCTAGAACCTTTGTAAGATTTAGTTTGTTAAAGAGTAAGGTTATGATAAGTTGGCTCAAGAAAACACACACACACTTTCACTTTTCAAAATACGGTTTTTATTTTGGTTAGTTGGATTAGGTGCATGTCTTGATTGATATACATATCTCAAAATATTTCATATTTTTATATCTAGTTTAATCATGTATCTCATCCCTTATAGCATGCTACTTAAACATCAAGCCATTTAAAAATATTTTAAAAGTTCTTCAAAGTTCAAAAATTTTCCCAAAATAAAACTGTTTTAGGCCTTACGGTCGACCGGGCGGTCGACCGAATCTATTTCAGGCCTGATCGGTTGACCGGACCGGTCGACCGGGCCTTGTGGCTTTGGCGTGCAAGTTTGTGCACGTCTGCCGGTCGACGGACCGGTCGACCGACTGACAGACCCTTTCTCTCAGGTTTTGTCGGTCGACTGACAGAATAAACAACTGTTTTTTATTTAGCCTTCGGTCGACCGGTCGGTTGACCGAGTCCAACTGCTCTTTTGCCAGATAGACTGCCGGTCGACCGGGCCGGTCGACCGACAGCCGCCAGCAGCCCCCAACGGCTAGTTTCTTGAAATCTGTTTTATGGTTTTGATTGTGATGGTTCTTTCAGCTATTTCTGATTTTCTTGTGCCTATTACCTGACCTGTTAACCTAGATTAAATGATGAAATGCCCTTATCTAATCCCTATAAATAGATGTCATTGGTCCCTTGTTGAATTCAAGAAAAATCCTATTGTTTTTAAGTTTCTAAAGAAAAGAAAAGTTTAAAAGCTCTCACTTTCTAAAGTGCTTTCTTGGTTAAAATTTTTCAGTTATTTTTCAAGCTCTTTTTACTTCTTTACAACTGAATTTTCTCACTTCACTTCTTGAGCCAAAATCATCCCTACTCTATAAGAAGTTGTAAGAGAAAAGTGTGTGATCTTTTGATCACCTAGTCACTTGTATTTTCTTGTATTGAGATACCTCTTGTGTAGAGGTTGGATTAGTGGGAGTTGGGTATTTCGGTCTTGTGTAGACCAATTGTAATCCCCTTGGGTGTAAAGGTTCCGTGTGAAAATTCTCTTTGCGGATTTAGTAGAAATCCTTCACGGTGGTGGAGGCGGGGACGTAAAGCAGTGGCTCGAACCTCGAAACAAATTCCTTGTGCTTGCGATTGGTTTCCTTATTGCTTTTTTTATTGCTTTACATTTCTATCTTGTGATACCTCTTACTTGCACTTCATTATTGCATCCATTTCATTTACTTGTATTTTTCGGTCTCTACTCATCTCAACAAGAAAGCAATTACGCGCCTCAACTCATAATCTAGAGGAATCAAAGAGGAGAAGTTCTAGAGCCCTTCATGGGGAATTTGGCTTCAATTTCTTGTTTTAAGTGACCGGTTGCATCATACATACATATTTGTTTAAAAAGATAATTAGATTAGCATTAACACCTATTCACCCCCTAGGTATTTTTCAATTGGAATCAGAGCTTTGGTCTCTAGGCTCTTGGCTTAACAACCTTAGAGAGATCCTATATTGCTAATCACTCTATTCATTTTTCATCCTCATACACTTAGTAAAAATGGCCGAAGGAATTAAGACCCCACCCAAGTTTGATGGCCTTAACTTTCCCATATGGAAGGTTAAGATGACCGTGTTTTTGCAATCCTTAGGGAGCCGGGTTGCAAAGGCGGTGACCAAACCTTTTAGTGCACCCCTTGGTGATGAGGACAGTTGGTCCGATATTGCCACTAAAGAGTTTGACGCTAATACTAGGGCACACTATACCTTACTTCAAGCTCTTAATGATGATGATATTTCTAGAATCATTCATTGCTAATCCGCTCATGAGATTTGGACTCATCTACTTGTCACTCATGAGGGAACTTCACAAGTAAAGAGGGCAAAAATCGACCTTTTTCATTCCCAATATGAAAACTTTTCTTTGTAAGAGAATGAAACCATATATGATATGGTTACTAAGTTTACAAAGATAACTAATGGACTTTCTTCTTTAGGTGACGGCATTGACAGCGACCAAAAAATGAGGAAGATCATCCATGCACTCCCTCCATCTTGGGAAGTCAAAGCCACAACTTTGAAAGAGCTATATGACAAGAAAGAAATGGAGCTTATCGGTCTCATTGGGAATCTCAAGACTTATGAGATGGAAAGAAAAGCAAGAGAAGAGATGGCTCCTCCTAAGAAGAAAGCAATTGCCTTCAAGAGCTCTTACACCTACTCCGACGAAGATGATGAAGAAGAGGATGATGAAGATCTTTCTCTTCTTGCAAAGAACGTTCAGAGAATGTACAATAAGGCAAGGTTCCAAAATAGAAGGAGATGGCAAGGTAAAGAAGAGTAGAAAATCATTTGCTTCAATTGCCGGAAGCCGGGTCACATTGTTGCAGAATGTCCAAAAAATAGAGGCAAACCCTCCACCTCCAAGAAGCCATACAAAAAGAAAGCTTTAAAGGGTACTTGAGATTCGGAGAGTGAATCCGATGAGGAAGTCGACACCGCCAACATGTGCTTCAGGCAAATGAAAGCACAAGCAAGATAACTCCCGATACATCCATTGATTGTGAACTATTTATAGATGAACTAGGAGAAGCTTTTGAAAAACATCTCATAACTATGATTTTCTCAAAAGAAATACTTGAAAATGAAAAAGGAAAATGAATCACTCAATCACAAAGTTTTTATTCTCACAAAAGAAAAAGATGAATTGTTTTCAACTCTCTTCTACTCAAAGGATTTTGATGACTATAAAATTTCTTGGAAAGGTAAATTTTCATAAATTGATGAAAATGAGATTTCCTTACTAAAGAAGAAGATTGATTCATTAGGAGTAGTTTTGAAGAAATGTGAATTTGATAAAACTAGGCTAGAGACTATGTTTCCTAAGAAACATATCCCAAAGAAACATTCACATGCTACTCATACTCATGTTCATAAATCACAACCCTTACATCATGCTAAGCACCCTGAACATGCCCACACTCCACACACTCATCATGCATTCATGTATGGTAAAATTTATGCATGCATATATTGTGGTCGTAAAGGTCATTTGGTTAATTTTGCTATGATAGGATTAATGCATCGCATAATCATGTTTGGGTTCGGAATACTAACATTCAAGGACCCAAGAAAGTTTAGGTACCAAAGTCAACAAATTTGTTAAATGATGTAGGTACATTCCAAAGCCCAACGATGTAAGGAGTGATGGTATCTTGATAGTGGTTGCTCAAGACACATGACTTGGGATATCAACAACTTCGCAACCCTATCAAGATACCATGAAGGTGGCACCGTCACCTTCAAAGATGACGCCAAAGGAAAAATCATTGGTATTGGTAATGTTAAGCTTGGTACAAATCCTTTAATAGAAAATGTTATTTTAATTGATGGCCTCAAGCATAATCTCTTGAGTGTTAGTCAACCTTATGATAAAGGTTTTAATGTTGTTTTGATGACCTAGCATGTAGTGTTATTGATAGACAATCCAATACATGTATATTTTTCAGATTTCGTGAAAATAATGTAAATATCATTGATATGTCTAAAATGTTATGCAATGCTACTTGTTTGAATACCCTCGATGATGACTATTGGTTGTGGCATAGGAGACTAGGCCACATTTCTTTTGACCATCTATCTAGATTAAACAACAAGAAAATGGTGAAAAGTATCCCTTGCTTGAAATTTGAAAAGGACCGCATTTGCGATGCGTGCCACCTTGAAAAACAAACCAAGTCCTCTTTCAAATCAATCAAGGATATCATGACATCACGACCTTTGGAGTTATCCATATGGATTTGTTTGGTCCTACACAAACCAAAAGTCTAAGTGGGAATCGTTTTGCTTTCGTTTTAGTTGATGATTTCTCTCGTTTTACTTGGGTTTTCTTTTTAGAACACAAAAATCAAGCCTTTTAATATTTTCAAGCTTTTAAGAAAAGAGTTGAAAAGGAAAAAGATTCTTCTATTTTAAGAATAAGAAGTGATGTGGTGAATTCAATAACGAACCCTTTACCACTTTTTGTGAAGAACATGGAATTAAGCATGAACTATCTTGTCCTAGAACTCCACAACAAAATGGAGTCGTTGAGAGAAAAAATCGTACATTACAAGAGATGGATAGGACAATGATAAATGAGTACGGTCTCCCTCATTATCTATGGGCCGAGGCCGTTAACACATCTTGTTACATATCAAATAGGGTTTTCTTATGCAAAAACACTTCTAAAACATCTTTTGAGATTTATTTTTCAAGAAAATCAAATATTTCATACTTTAAAGTTTTTGGTTGTAAATGTTTGCTTTGAATACTAAAAATAATTTAGGTAAATTTGATGCAAAATCTTATGAAGCAATCTTTGTTGGTTACTCTAACACTAGTAAAGCTTATAGAGTTTTCAATAAGTCATCCTTGACTATTGAAGAATTTATAAATATAAAGTTTGAGGAATCTAATGTGCTTGCTGAGAATGTTGTAGAAATAGACTCCCTAAATGAAGACATGGAGAAAATTACTTTGAAGGACTCACCTACTCTTGAAGACATGCCAAAGGGTGATGAAGAAAATGAAGTTCAAGAAGTTGAATTGGAGACAACTCAACCACTTCCAAAAGATTGGAGATTCAATCCACATCATCCCAAGGATCTTATTATAGTTGAAGTATCAAAAGGGGTAACTACTCGTTCTAAACTTCTTGATCTTTGTGGGCACTATGCATTTATTTCTCATTTTGAACCAAAGAACATCCTCGAAGTCGAGGGCGACTCATATTGGTTGCTTGCCATGCAAGAGGAGCTCAATCAATTCGAGTGCAATCAAGTTTGATATCTTGTTCCTAGGCCCCACGATAGACCAACAATTGGTACTAAGTGGATCTTTAAGAACAAGTTGGATGAGTCGGGAAATATTGTTAGGAATAAAGCTAGGTTAGTGGCCCAAGGTTACACTCAAGTTGAAGGTATCGATTTTGAGGAAACTTTTGCACCCGTAGCACGGCTTGAAGCCATACGGATGACACTTGTATTTGCTTCGTATAAAGATTTTAAATTTTTTCAAATGGATGTAAAAAGTGCTTTCTTAAATGGATTTATTGAAGAGGAGGTGCATGTTGAACAACTCCCCGGGTTTTTTGATCCTACACATCCGGATTTATTTTCAAACTAGACAAAACTCTTTATGGTTTAAAACAAGCCCCTAGGGCTTGGTATGAAAGACTTTCTTCATTTCTTATTTCTAATGGTTTTAATAAAGGAAAAATAGATGCTACTTTGTTTACCAAGCATGTTGAAAATGATATACTTATAGTTCAAATATATGTTGATGATATCATATTTGGTTCTACTAATGAAAATCTTTGCAAAGCTTTTGAATCATGTATGAAGGATGAATTTGAGATGTCTATGATGGGCGAGCTTAACTACTTCCTTGGTCTTCAAATCAAGCAAAGGAAGGATGGGATTTTCATCAATCAAGCCAAGTATACAAAGAAACTTATCAAGAAATTTGGGCTTGAAGGGGCTAAGACAAGCAAAACTCCCATGGCTACCACCACAAAGCTTGATAAGGATGAACAAGGTACAAATGTAGACATTAAACTCTACCGTAGCATGATTGGTAGCTTGTTGTATTTGACGGCTAGTAGGCCGGACATTGTGTTTTGTGTTTGTCTTTGTGCTCGATTTCAATCGTGTCCTAAAGAGTCCCATTTGATTGCGGTAAAATGCATTATTAAATACCTTAAGGGCACAATTGAAATGGGTTTGTGGTATTCGAGATCAGAAAATTTTCAATAACGAGTTTTTCAGATACCGACTATGCGAGTTGTAGAATGGATAGGAAAAGTACAAGTGGAACATGTCAATTTCTCGATAATTGTCTTGTTTCATGGTCTTTCAAGAAACAAAATTCGGTAGCCCTCTCAACCGCCGAGGCGAAGTATGTTGCGGCGGGGGCTTGTTGTGCATAAGTCCTTTGGATGAAATATATTCTCCTTGACTATGATTTGTATTATGACCATATTAAAATATTTTGTGATAATACTAGTACTATTCATATGACTAAAAATGCAAATCAACATAGCAAGACTAAGCACATTGACATTCGGTATCACTTTCTTAGAGATCATTATGAGAAAGGTGATATTGACATTGATTATGTTTCTACCGATTTTCAACTTGCCGATATATTTACAAAACCACTAGACTATACTAGATTTTCTTTTATTTGTGGTGAATTGAATGTTTGTGTTATGGATTCATGAAATTTTTTTTTAACAATGTTTACCCTTTTTGATGTATGACAAAAAGGGGCAGAAAAAGTTAGTTTATTATTTTGAGTTTTGAGTTATGTATTTTGAGTTTTGAGTTTTTGAGTTATGAGTTTTGAGTTATGTGTTTTATGTTTTTAGTTATGTATTTTGAGTTTTGAGTTTTGAGTCATGTATTTTGAGTTTTAAGTTTTGAGTTTTGAGTTATTGTTTGTTGAGCTATATGTTTTGAATTCTTATGTCTTTCTTATGCCAAGTTCTCGTTTCTACTTTTCATTCATGTATATAGCCATAGCATGATTTGAGGGGGAGCCTCCAAGCTCCTTTCTCATTTTTTCCCATTTTTAAAAATAACTCATATGTTTTGTCATCATCAAAAAGGGGGAGATTATTGGCCCAAGGTTACAATCACCCGTTTTTTAAGTTTTGATGATTACAAAACATATATAGTTATTTGCACTAATTATATTTTAGTGTTTTAAGTGTGTTTCAGGGTTCTAAGGATTCAAGATGTCTTCTTCTCTAAAGGAAGGTATTTTGACTCAAGATTGACTCAATTCGGGATCAAGGATTCAAGCTATTCAACATTGCATATGGTGAAGCCTAAATTTTGAAGATCTTGTAGTCACCTAGAACCTTTGTAAGATTTAGTTTGTTAAAGAGTAAGGTTATGATAAGTTGGCTCAAGAAAACACACACACACACACACACACACACACACTTTCACTTTTCAAAATACGGTTTTTGTTTTGGTTAGTTGAATTAGGTGCATGTCTTGATTGACATACATGTCTCAAAATATTTCATATTTTCACACCTAGTTTAAATCATGTATTTCATCCCTTATATCATACTACTTAAACATCAAGCCATTTAAAAATATTTAAAAATTCTTCAAAGTTCAAAAATTTTCCCAAAATAAAACTGTTTCAGGCCTTACGGTCGACCGGGCGGTCGACCGAATCTATTTCAGGCCTGATCGGTCGACCGGACCGATCGACCGGGCCTTGTGGCTTTGGTGTGCACGTTTGTGCACGTCTGCTGGTCGACCGACTGACAGACCCTTGCCCTCGGGTTTTGTCAGTCGACCGGGCCAGTCGACTGACAGAACAAACAACTATTTTTTATTTAGCCTGCGGTCGACCGGTCGATCGACTGAGTCCAACAGCTCTTTTGCCAGATAGACTGCCGGTCGACCGGGCCGGTCGACTGACAGCCGCCAGCAGCCCCTAACGGCTAGTTTCTTGAAATCTGTTTTCTGATTTTGATTGTGATGGTTCTTTCAGCTATTTCTGATTTTCTTGTGCCTATTACCTGACCTATTAACCTAGATTAAGGGCCTGTTTGTTTTGTTGCAAAAGGACACAAGTCGTAAGTCGTAAAATGAGAATGGAAAAAGTGAACTGTAGCAGAGAAAATATATTGTGTTTTACGGTGTTTGGTTGATAAAGTGAAGTGTAAATAGAAAAGTATATTGTGTTTTACGGTGTTTGGTTGATAAAGTGAAAGTGTAAATGGTAAAGTATATTGTGTTTTACGGTGTTTGCTTGGTAATGTAAAAGTGTAAGTGGAAAAGTTGACCACAAAATTAACTGTAGCAGTGATTTAAATATTATAAATACTATTAAATTAAATTTACTATTGCAAATTAAATTGTATTAATAAATTTGAGATAAAAAATTAATAATCTTAATATTTTATTTATAACAATAATATTAATAAAATATTAGTATAAATAATAAAATATTACTAAAATATTAACTAAATAAATAATATAAAATTTTAAGAAAATCTAAAGAACATTAATAAAATTTTAAGAATACTAATAAAATATAAATATTTAAAAATCTTACAAAAATAATAAAATATAGTTATAATATTATAATATTAAAAATACTTGAAAATTATTATAATATAAATTTTATTATAATATTATTGTAATATTATAGAAATATAAAATTAACAAAGTAAAATATAATTATAATTTAATAATAAATTATCATTATATTATTATTATTATACTGAATTATTATTACAATATTAACATAATAAAATATTAATATAATAATAACATATATTATGATATTAATAAAGTAATTTTTTATATTAAAAAATAAATAATTAAATATATAGTAAAGTATAATATTGTTATATTAATAAAATATTAACTCTAAATAAAATAATAAAAATGGAATAAGTATTAATAAAATAATAAAGTATTAAATAAAATATTAAATAAAAATATTAAATTAAATATTAAATATTAAAACAATATTAAAAACAATAAAAAATTAAAGATTAAAAATATAAAATAATTAAATGATTAAATAAGAAATTGAACACTATTTAAAATATTAAATATTTAATAATATTAAATTATATATTGATTATCAAGTAACTGTTTTGAACTATAAGTGTACTACAAGTGAGAGTTACATGACCACAAAATTAACTATAGCAACTGCAAGTAGGAAAATATGAGTGTAAAAGTGAGATTTACATGACCACAAATTTAACTGTAGCAACTGCAAGTGGGAAAAGAAGAGTTGCATTTTGCAACTTGTTTTTCAGCGAAACAAACAACGGAAAATGGAAAAGAAGTTTTACGACTTGCGTTTTGCGACGTTTTGCGGCGAAACAAACACGCCCTAAATGATGAAATGCCCTTATCTAATCCCTATAAATAGATGTCATTGGTCCCTTGTTGAATTCAAGAAAAATCCTATTGTTTTTAAATTTCTAAAGGAAAGAAAAGTTTTCAAGCTCTCACTTTCTAAAGTGCTTTCTTGGTTAAAGTTTTTCAGTTGTTTTTCAAGCTCTTTTTACTTCTTTACAACTGAATTTTCTCACTTCACTTCTTGAGCCAAAAATCATCCCCACTCTATCAGAAGTTGTAAGAGAGAAGTGTGTGGTCTTTTGATCACCTAGTTACTTGTATTTCCTTGTGTTGAGATACCTCTTGTATAGAGGTTGGATTGGTGGGAGTTGGGTACTCCGGTCTTGTGTAGACCAATTATAATCCCTTTGGGTGTAAAGGTTCCGGTATGGAAATTCTCTTTGCGGATTTAGTGGAAATCCTTCACGATGGTGGAGGCGGGGACGTAGAGCAGTGGCTCGAACCTCGAAACAAATTCCTTGTGTTTGTGATTGGTTTCCTTATTGTTTTTTCATTACTTTACATTTCTATCTTGTGATACCTCTTGCTTGCACTTCATTATTGCACCCATTTCATTTACTTGCATTTTTCGGTCACTACTCATCTCAACAAGAAAGCAATTACGCGCCTTAACTCATAATCTAGAGGAATCAAAGAGGAAAAGTTCTAAAGCCCTTCACGAAAAATTCAGCTTCAATTTCTTGTTTTGAGTGACCGGTTGCATCATACATACATACTTGTTTAAAAAGATCATTAGATTAGCATTAACACCTATTCACCCGCCCTCTAGGTGTTTTTCAGCCTAAAGGTGGTTGAGTCCTTAGCATTCGTGGCCTAGTTTACTCGAGTCCTTGAACCTTAGGGATGTATTCTCATTTGGTGCCCTAAGATCGTCTAGTCTGGGAGTCATTGGTAAAAGGCTCGCTACATGGGTGAATTAGAAAGCCTAATGAAGCTAAGGGAACAAATAAATGTAAATATATAAATAAATAAATATATATATAAATAAAAAATAAGAAATATATATCAATAAATGTATCATAGTCTAAGAACAATTCCTTATACATATAAATGTATATATTTTAGGCTTGATACAAAATCTAGTTCTCTCTCTATTTTTAAAAACTTAACCTAAGTTGAAAACAAAACTTCTAATGGAGGCTTATAAAAAGAAGGAAAAGTTTAGGATAACCTGAAACCAAAAAATCACCGAAATTCTTGAAAAAAATAGAGCATAAACTTTTTTCTTCCTTTTCTTTTTTGAAAAGCCACTAACATTTTTTTTCTTGGGATTTTGTGGGTGCAATCTGCTGATAACCCTCAGGAGACAACACTCTTCTAGAGCAATCTAGAGGTTTAACGGCTTGTTGCACGAGCTCAGTGCAATCGTGTCACCGACGAAAGTGGTGTAATAATTTAGGTAGGGTTTTCTCTTTTTCTTTGCTTATTTTGCTCGGGGACGAGCAAAAACTAGGTATGGGGGTGTGATTTGAGTTCATTTTGCATCATTTTATACCACCTTGCCATGCTTTATATTAATAAAAATAGAAATTTTATTGCTTTTCTCTCTTATTTTTTAGGTCCATTCTTTAATGGAAAAGAAGGCCCAAATCTTGGGATTTTTTAAGAAATTAAAGGAGTTTTTAGGAGCCCACAACAAGGAAGTCCAATTTCAAAATGACCCAAGGCATATTCCCCAACTTCTAGAAGCTCCAGCTGGGCACACGAAATGTAACGGAATGTCAGAGAAATCGTTGGCGTAACGACCAACATGCTGCCGCAGAAACGCGGCCCTGGCCGTGGATCTGCGGCACGTCCTTGGTCGTTGATCAAGCGATTGATCCCACGGCTGTTGTTGGATGAGATCTTATCCTGAAGTCTATAAATAGTCCCCTAGGGTCTCTATAAAAAGAGAGGAGAGAACATCATTTTATTTAGGCAAATAGTTAGGATTTCTTAAGTTCTCTTTAGTCTTCTTGTGTAATTTTCATTTTCTCCTTCTAAATTCAGAAAAGAGAGAGTGAGGGTGAAAGAGATCTTTGTAATTGAAGAAGTGAAAACTCAATACAAAGGCTTAAGCTTTTCTTTCTCAATTCTTTCTTATTCTATTGCATTTACTTTCTAAGTTTTTGCTTTCTTGCACTTATTTTTTACCATGTCTTCTTAGTTGTTTTTCTTTTCTATGACTAACTAATCTACTAACATGACTAACTAATTTCTAACACTACTAACTACTAACTCTTAGGTGATTGCTAATTCATATGAATCATTAGATGTTTTTATTTCTAGTCTTGTAATTAACAAGTCTTTTTATTCCCAATGAAGATGAGTAGTGTTTCAATTCTAGTGAATGCTTTGTATCACCTCTATATGATTCATGTGTGCCTCAATTATAGCCTTGTCTCTTGAACAAGTGCCTTGATGGAACATGAAGATGGATCACTTTAGTATGCTAACACCTATTATACAAGTTTCTTATTTCATCTAGCTTGTTATAGCTTTGATGGACTAATGAATCTTACATTCTTGTTTAGCATACCTAAGTGTGAATACCTATGTTCTATTATTGAGAATCTATTGGGAGTCAATGATCCAAGGAGGCCACCTAGCCAAGCCTAGATGAGAACACATCCTCAAGTTGGGATAACATATTGATTTGACAAAGTAAGATGTACTATTGCAAATGAATCTATATGAGGTATGAATCACCCAACGAGCTTAGTAAGTTAGTAGTGTAGAATGTTAGTTAGTCATGGCTTTCTCTCAATTGAATTTCGATACTCTTTTCTAAAAACTTTCTTATTTTCCAAGATCACCGTTTTTTGTTCCGTTTTCCTCGCTTCCGTCTTCCTTTTCTTAAAAACTCTATAAAGATTCTTCACTCTCTTTCTACTTTGTTTTATTTTAATTCTTAAACAAAGAAGAATCTTCATTTTTCTTCTCAAAAACTTCAACATAAAAACCGTGAACGCTTCCATTGCTAGCCCTCCTTACGGATACGACCTGTTATAACTTGTGCTACAAATGGTGATTCGAAGGAGTAAAATAAAACTTCATACATATTCAGAGTTTGATCATCAATATAAGAACATAAACGGTTTACTCTGAACTCTTGCTTAATTCAATCCCTACTCTCGAACAAATTTTTAGGTGGTAATTCCATTTCACTTTTTGATTCAATAATGACTCCGGTATCTTTACCAGATTTTTTCTCTTTATCGGAGTCAATATTGAATCCTATACCAGTACACTATGAAATTGAATCACTAATATCTTATCATCACACTTCATAAATGAGAAAAGTGTGTGAACATCAATTCTTTAGTTTGGACCCTATTTTTGAACCAATTTCGACTTTCATTATTGACTTTCGACTTGATCTGAGTCAAATTTTCGAGTCAGTATTAGTTTTTGTTCCTGATCCATTTGAGTCCAAATCCATCATCGCCCAAAATCACACTTCATTGTTGGACAAGGATGCTGAAGAAAATGACTCAGAAATTATTTTTAAAAATTGAAAATTAGATGGGGATAAGTTTTTAAATAAGACCATTCAGTTAATCATTCTTTTACTGGGTTGCATTAGAGAGGTCACTGGTGGGTTTCTGCAAGATCCACGATATCTTTATTGGGCAGCAACGCTTGGCCCAGTCAGACCATCACCGGAACCACCACCATGAGGTAATCTTCCTTCTCTCTCCATTTATTTTATGTATATATACATTCTTGATGCATTGAGGACAATACATGAGATAAGTGTGGGGAGGGTTTACTAACATAGTTAGTTTTACATTTTCTTTCTTTTATACTCCTTTTTAATTTAAAAAAATTTATAAAAACTCTTTTCTTTTCTTTTTATAAAACTTTTTTAATTAAGAGAAATAGTTTAGATCCATTTTTAAGAAAATTAAGATTATCTTAGGAATTAGGAAGACCTAACATTATGAATTTTTAAACTGGGTTAAAATAATAGATCTTGTTTAAATTTTAGGATAAGGAAGTAAGATTGGAAAGATAATTTGAACTTGAATTTTTTGCATTAGATTTATGCACTTCACACTTACACAATTTTTAGGATTGAAACAAAAATTAAAAATGTCATAAAAAATATATATTAATATATATATATATATATATATATATATATATATATGATGATAATAAAAATCACTTATTGAAGTTGGGTAATTATGCCTCAGGAAGCATGATTATTCACACCTAAAAAGGTGGACAAAAATTAAAATAATCCCATTTTAGTAGTGTGACCTTGTTTACTCGAGTCCTTAAGTCCGAAGGATATTTTCTTATCTGGTGTCCTAAGATCATCTAATATGAGAGTCACCAGCTAAAGGCTCACTACTCGGATAAATAAGAAAGCCTAAGAAAACTAAGGGAAGAAAAAAGAAAAAAATAAATATACACAAATCAATGACATGAAAGTTTGAGTCAATATCCTAAAAATCTTCACAGTTCACAAAGTGTATATTTTTCTAAGAGTTTTATAAAAGATCAAAGAGTCAATTCAATTTTAAGTTCTTACATTTAATTTATAACAAGATTTTGCATTTCGACTTAGTTTAAAGAAGAATAATTTCTGGGTAACCTATGATCTTGGATCACTTATATTTTCACAAAAATACTTCAACACTTTTCTCTATTTCAAAATGCATTTTTAAAATACTAAATTTGATTTCTTTCTTTATAAATTTTGTCGGTGTAATCCACTGAAAACCCTCGGGAGACAAAACCCTCCTCTAGCAGAAATCTAGAGGTTTAATGGCTAGTTGCACGTGCTGTACAATCGCATCACCTGCGAAAGTGGTGTAATAATTTTCTTAGTTTTTTGTTTTACTCCGGATGAGTAAAAGATAAGTGTGGGGTGTGATTAGTCTCTAAAACTGCATATTTCTTACCACATCTTCACATTTATTTTATATTAAATTAGGCTAATAAACACCTCTCTTTCATGTTTCTAGGTCCATGGTGTGTAATAAAGAAGAATACCCTAAATCACCATTTAATGAGTGATTAAAGGCCTAAAATATAGCCATTGACTTTGGAGAGCTGATTCGTCAAAATTAGGGGCCCAAAAATAGAAACCGGAAACTGCAGCTGACAGGGGACAGAGGGACAACGCGCGACAGAAAGCGCCACGCGCGCGACTCTAGAAGAGCCACAGAAACGTGGCCAAAAAATGCGTCTATGGTCGCGTTTCTGCGGCCTACTGGCGCAGCCGTGCCCGTACATTGGGCCAGGGTTTGCCCCCTAGCCCCCCTTTCCTCAGGTGCCTATAAATACCCCTTGGGGTTTTTCAAAGAGGAGATATATAGAGAGTAGTGTAGTTTTAGGGTAGTTTTCTTCTCCATGTTGTAGTTTAGTTTAGTTTAGTTTAGGTTAGTTCTTCTTCTTCCTCTTTGTATTTTTCATTTTCTTTTAGATCTTGTAATAGGAGAGAGAGTGGTACATGAGTGGAAGTAAGAGTTCTTGTAATAGAAGGTGACAACCTATAAAAGGTTCTCTCTTTACCTCTCTTTATTTTCTTCTCTCTAACTCCTTTTACATGCGTAGCTAATTTTTGTCTCATGACAACTAACTACTAACAAGTCTAACTTCTTATTTGATAATCCACATGCATCTAATAGCCTCTACTTATCCTTACTCTTGCAAGAGCCATTGATGGCTCATAATGATGGATTCTAACACTTTAACATCTAAATCTCTAACAAGCTAATATTACTTTATTTCATGCTTGCTCTTATTAGGTTTTGATGATTTAAGTGTAGCTTGCACTTGTTGGTTGAATTTGGGTGTGAAAGTTAACATATGAGCCATGCTTTGTAAAGCTCTTAAACCAAGGACTAGTGATGACCAATGATACATGTAAGGCAACTATTACTAAGACGTTAGCATGTTAGTGGAGTCATTAGTAGTTAGTAGGCATGGGTTTTCTTTCTTTTTCACTTTGTTTAAGAAATATCAAAAATCACAATATCTTCTTTTCTATGTTTCTCACTTCTTCGTGTTTCATCGTACTTCTCTTTTCTATTCTTTGTTTTCCTTTCTATTAATTCTTTCAAACATTGAAGAATTTTTAACACACATGTGAATCAATCGGTAAAGCTTCTATCACCTCCCGTCCTTATGGATTCCACTCATTTTAGCCTCAATGCTATAACGGAATTATCGAGGAAGCCAAAGCAAACGCACTTTAAATATCGATTTCAAAACATACACTTTTCGTGCGCGATTTTTCCCCAATCAGTCACCCAATACATATACCAGCCTTAACTTTACTTGGTATATTATTATAAATATGATGCCAGGTTATGAAATGAATGCCTCATGCATTAAAGCTATCAAGTCCACCTATAATGCTTATAGGGGATCCAAGACTGTTCGTAAAAAGGGAATGAATGAGTACTTGGAGGTTGAGAAGAGGCCAGTGCATGTGAAGCGGCAGAGCGCGTTGTTGGAACTACAGAGGAACACTCTGTAAGAAAGTCTCGCCAGGTCGTGGCAAAGCGTGCTCATCCATCCTCTTATGCTGGTGGCTCGAGTCGGAAGAAGGCACGAAGGGAACGTGATGCTGAATTCTGCTGCAAGGAGCTTCTCAGCTATAGTTGAGCTCCGCGGAATCCGAGGAAGAGGAGGTGGCTCCTCTGCTTATTCAGAGTTGGCGTAACAGGGGCCCTGCCACTTCGGAAGGAATAGAGGTTGCGGAAGGGCCTCAGTCAGAAGCTCTGTTAGCTTCTTTGATAACTGATTAGTCACATATGTTGCATTTACATTGTCACCTTACCATGCTTTTTAGCTAATAAATCCTATTAATAAGTTTTCTTTTTCTTTACTAAATGTAGGCCCAAGTGCTTAAAGAAAGAAAAGAGAAACAAGCCCAAAAGCCCACCAAATTCTGAATTAATTCAGAATAAATTCGAAATGAAGAAATCAGGGCTAAATCTTGGCATATCAAGAGGTTGAGAAGAATCCTCCCTGAATCGAGCGGTTGAAACCACACAATCAAAGACTGTTTCGTCAACGTTTGGAGCAGAAACAAGAAAACCAGAAGATGATACGGGATACCCACCAAAGCAGCAATTCCACCCAACTGGGTGTGGCCATCTGGCCACGCCAGGGCCGCGAAAACGCGGCCCAAGCCGCGTTTTCGCAGCTGTCTTGTGGCAGTTGGTGGAGCGTTTGCTCCCCCAATCTTCCCAGGATCCTCCTCGTTTGGTTTTTGACTATAAATACTGGTTTCAGCAAGGAAAAATGTAGCGAAGATTAGGATTAGAATTTGTGTTTATTTTCTTAGGATTTAGGCTCTTTGTTAGCTAGCACAAAAGTTGTAATCTTATTTTTTTACTTTGTATTCCAGTATCAAAACTTGTGAGAGAGAGGAACTGAGTGCTTGTACTTGAAGATTGAAGTGACATTAATAAAAGAGTCGATCCGCGTTTTCTTCCACTTGCAGTACGGTATGGTTTGCATTATTTCCATGCTTTCTTCATTGTTTTCTATGAGTAACTAAACAGTTTTCTGGGCTCGCTATCATAACTCTCTCTTGCTTTTCTTAAAAGAAAAAGACCCGATGACTCATATGAATGCCTTACTTAAAAGCCTTTCTTTTGAAAGTGTTCTTGAAGGCACATGAGGATGGGTTTGGATTGTTAAACTCTCACTTCTTTCATGAACATCTCTTGAATTGTTTTTACTTCATTCTTGCTTCTTCGCGCTTGATGATTTAATATTCAATTCTAACGATTTCTTGAAGAAAAGACTAAACTCTTCTAACCATCTTATGTGCTTTGCTTCAAACTTTCTAAAAATAAGCTTTAGTTTTGCAAATGATCACTTGAGGCACTTAACATTTTAAGAGAAGAATGAACAATTGAGTAGTGAGATAGTGAGCCCATATTTGCTTTCTTATTATAAAACAAGAAAACAATTCTCAAGTTTTCTAAATCACCTTCTCCAAAACCTTTTCTAAAAAGTTGCAATTTCTCTTTTAATCATCTCTTTCTTTCCATCCTCTTTTCCATTAAAAAGCGAACGCAATTCCTTGTTTTTGAACGATTCACCGAAAAGCTTCCATCGCATTCCTCCTCGTGGACACGACCCGTTAGCCACAAGCTACACGGTAAACTCTTAAACTCTTTGATTGTCCTTTCTTTTAGCAACCAATAACCTCAGGCGAAGGAGTTGAAATACAACTGGGCTCTTCAAGTATTATGATGCCGACCTTGAAGGTCATTGAATCCAGTCCGATTACTAGACCAATTGGAGGAAAAGCCAGTTGCTAAAGTGTCTTTGGTCTAAGTATCATCTTTTTGTCTGAAGGTGATGATCATGATACTGGACCGGAGCCTGCTTCTCATGATTCCAGTGAGCCCTTGCTGTGGCGGAAGAGGAGACACAAGTGATTCCTCTAAAGACAGAGTTGTCATCTAAAGATACTGCTACTGCTGAAGTTATCTTTTCTTTTCCACCCATATCTTTTCCTATCAAAAATATAGAAGATATCTTAATCATATGCTTGAGTAACCTTTTACAGGGGCTACCACTACAACTGAAGGCAAAACCTCTTTAAATATCGCTGAGATGATTGAAGAACTGACTCATCCAGAAGGCACATAAGTTCTTAAGATCAGCATCGAGGTGGCCTCTGTAGGTACAACATTCATGGATGAGGAATCTTCTCCGCCATGAAAGCTACAGGAGAGTTTGTCCCCTATGTCTTCCCAACTTGGTAAAATATCAGCATTCCAAAATCTTCCTCTTCGTGTTGTCGTTGACATCATTGTAATGGTTGTAGGTGACATCGCACTAACTCAAGCAGAAGAGCCTCTTATGGGCACTGGCGTGGAGAACATTCCTTCAGCTTCTGACTTGTCTCTATTACGATCGTAGAGGCAGTACTTTGCTTGTACCAACACCAGTTATGGACATTCTGAAAGAGTTATCTCTCCAAATGGTCAGGCAATTCTTCACGACAATGGAGTATTGAACTGAATTGGTACTTTCTTGGCAAAGTTCCTTCGAGTTTGTATGAACACTTCTTGATAACCAGGTCAAGAACATTCGGCAGACTAGGGGTTCTGATTGAGCGAGAGCCATCAAGTGCTAGTTGAACAACTTGGTGTGTACTTGAGGGAACTTCAGAACCTGGAGAAAGCTAGCCTATTTGCTGATGCTCAAGGGTGTCTGAGAACTTTCGCGTCAACTAGGAGGGAGCGAAAGAAGATCGAGAAGCAAATAGCTGAGGAAGCCTGCTATCCCGATAACTTCAAAGCCCACTTTTAAAATTGGACAAACGATCTTTAGAGATCCGAGATTGTCACAAAGAGCGTGGAAGGTGTGATAGCAAGTGTTCGAGCTGCCATTGCCAAGGCACAAGTTTTAATCCATGACAATGAGCTGAAGCTTGCGAACGAGAGAAAAAGGGTGAAGGAGCTCGAGGTCGTTAGAGGTCAAGTACAACAGGAGCTTGATGTCTACACTCTAAAATTGGAAGCTCTTCAAGCACAATTCGCTACAAAGAATCTTTTATCCGAAGAAGAACTAAGGGCCCAGGCCTTGGTTGAGATTGAGGAGGCATGCCAACGAGACATTCAGCACCTCAAGGACCAAATAAAGTTTCTCGCTGAGCGAGAATAACTTTTTGTTCTTTTTTTGTTTTGTAACACTCCATCTTATTGAATAAGAGAGTGTTTGTATCACTTTTTAATTTTGATATAAATAAAAGTGATAATTTTGCCTTCGTCTTGTCTTGATTTTCTTTTGTGTTTTTAAAATCAGACAAATGAAAACGATTGCCTTTGGTTGCTAGAGGTGACGATTAACATAGCAACTCAAAGTTTGGAAATTCCGTCAAGGAATTCGAAAAAGTTACTGTCAGAGATGTGATGTTAACTTGACAGAACTGAATTCGTGATTTGAATGAATTTTGTGGACTTGTTATCCTATTGATTAGAATAACAAGTGGAGTTAAATCCATCGGGGATTTATGGAGATTTTTACAGTCAGAGGTGTAATGTTAACGTGATGGGTTAAGATTTACATTTAGAAGCAAAATGAATTGACAGAGGTATGTTATTAACTTGATAAGGATATGAATGTTAGAGGTGTGATATTAACTTAGCATTTAGGAGATCTTGTTTTCATCGATAAAACTGAGAAAATCACTATCATAGATTTAATATTAACTTACCAGCGAGGTGAATGTTAGAAGTGTGATACTAACTTAGCATTTGACATCTTGGCTTCTATGAGAAGGCTCGAGGGAGGATCATTATCATAGGTGTAGTATTTAACTTAACAATGAAATGAGTGCTAGAGGTTTGATATTTAACTTAGCATCAGAGGTCTTGTTTTCATAAGGAAAATCGAAAGAATCACTGTCATAGGTGTAGTGTTAACTTGACAGGGATTTATATTGCAATATGAGTAATTTTGGTCAGAAGTGTAGTATTAACTTAACCGAGAAATTTAGTATACATACATATCTCAAACACAAATGAGTCCCCCAAAAAATTTGCATGAAAAGCAAGTGACTCTAGGATAGATATGTATATCTAATAATTTTGGACAAAATTGATATATACATAGAGATACACATATTTATAAAAACGTGTAAAAAAATAGGAAAAACAAGTAAAGATGCAAGAATCATCAAAATTAAGCTATACAAGTACATCCAATGAGTACAAATGAGCAACGAAGTACAAACACAAAATAATCAATTATGGCTCATTAGTTGTACAAGTATAAACATAAGTTTTAATAAAAGTTTCATCTAAACATGTAATCAAAATATGAAGTGCAAAAACATAAACAAACACGATCATTAGGATAACTGCACGTGCTTTAGAGTAAGGATAAATACAATAGCTAAACTATATTGAGAACACAAAATATGAATCCATATGAACATGAGTATATCTCAAATACTACATATGTATATCATAGGTCTAATAAATATTGCATTTAAACATAATGAACATGAAAAATCAAGACATGCTAAAAATCATCAATGAGAAAGTATGTAGACAAGATGGGAGTTTGATTGGGAAAAGCTAGAGTTTTAGAATGATGTTATCTGAAATTAAAAGGAATATCTGATTTTTCACAATTTATCTGCGGTAGCAGTGGCTATGCGGGTCGATCCACAGGGAAGGATGCGATGGAAGCTTTTTGGAACGATTTCTCTAACAGTTAGCTTAGAAAAAAGAGATATTGATTATAAGAAATAGATTTAAAAAAGAATTATAATTCACTAATCATCTGCCACAACTAAAGTATTAGTCTAAAAGAGTGAACATCATATCGGATCCATGAAGAATTATCTACCCTAAGATTCTGATTGAGAATCAAGTAAGATGAATAAAAATATTGTAAACCCTAATTAGTGTGCACTAATTAAAATTAAACTATAATTCATCTTAATTTCAAAGCATAACATAAGAAAAGTCCACTTAAAATTATGCTATCAAAGTATTTAAATATGAACCATGAATAATCATTTAAAAAGTGCAACCCAAATTAGTTAAACTTAATTATTGATTCATCTTCAAGAATACCAATTTAATCCTAGAGTTTCTAACAAGCATAGATGTCAATCAGTTCATCTTTTAAACTAAAATAGGGTTGATCGAGAGATTAGCAAACTATAAGTTTAATTAGTTATTCATATTTTTATTTTTATTTTCAATTTTTATTTTGAATAAGAAAAGTTGCTTGAAAATTAAAAGAAGAAAAACAAATAAGCTAAGCAGAAAATCAAATTGAATTGCAAAGTAAGAAGATAAAAAAATAAAGAACCTTTTTATTGGATATCACCGGCCAATTACAAAGCTCTTCTGCTTCTTCAACAATCTTCTTCTCCAAAAAAATAAAAAACAAAAAGTACAAGAAAATTCAAAAAGAAGAAAAGACCTAAAGGAAACCCTAGACTTGAGCTTCTGAGAGCTACCCTTCCACTTTTACTCTGCAGGGGTATTTATAGGAGAAAATTAGAGGGATAAGAAGCCTATGAAGATAGAAGTAGCAAAATATTTTTGAATTTGAATTCTCCTCTTATCTCCAAACTTGTTTTGACTTATCCGTAGAAATTCAATTCTGACCTGCAACTTATTATCGTGTTGATCACTGAATATGGCTTATCAGAACGCTGAATTGAAATTTGTGATCAACATAAGAGTTATAGTCCTTCACGTTCTCTTCCTGGAGCATCTTGAATCATCAAATTTGAGTTTCGATAGAGAACATTATGATTGAAATACTAAAGAGTGTCCAGTTTGAATCCAAATTAAATTCAGATTTTCTCTCCTTTATCTTCATCTTGTGGTGCTAGTAATCTGGTTCAAATAGAAGTCCATCTCTATCTTTAATTAGGATGATGATTGATCTTATTCTATCTTTCTCCTCCTCTAGATTTGAATAACAATTAGGAGTCTTACTTTATCCTTCTCCTTCTCCCCTAGATTTTAAATTAATAATTTAAAATCCAAGTTTAAATTAGGTTAGATAAGATAGAAGTTTCTAAATTACTAAAATAAATCATGCATGTAGGCTTGTGGGCTTTTTGGGCTTTTGGGCTTCAATTGGTTTTCATTTATTTATTCTTTAATTACTCAAGGTCTGCACAACATTAAACAATAAAACGTTACATAGCAGTGCTTTATAAAAGAATAAGTAGAGAAATATGATAATAAATATACACTTTTGACTACCTATCACACCCCCACACTTATCTTTTTGCTCGTCCTCGAGTAAAAATAAAAAAAGAAAAAGAAATTAAAACTAACCTATCCTAACTCACTTTTGTAGGAATCACGATTGTACTTAGCACGTGCAATAAACTGTTAAACCTCTAGGTTACCCTTAGAGGACGAGTGTTATCTCATGAGAGTTTCAGTGGATTACACCCACAAAATTCATAAAAGAAGAAAATCTTAGTGATTAAATTTTTTTTGTTATTATGAAAAAGGAGAGAAATATTTAAAGTATGTTTGAAGAAACTAAGCAATCTATAAGTTTTAAGATTATCAGTTTTATTCATTTTTGAACTTAGTCTCTATACAATAATTTGTTATCAATTTTAGGTAAGCATTAAAATTGAATTTTTATATATAGTCTCTTTTACTATCCTAAGTCATATGCATCCTTGTGAATGTGAATCTTTACTAGGGATTCTTTAACTTGGACTCCCATGCCTTTTTATTATTATTTTATATATATATCAATATTTTTTTTAAATATGTATAACTCATCTAATTTTCTTTTGTATAAGTATCAAGACTTCTTGAGGCCCTCATACCTAACTATTGACTATTAGATGTGTGGCTTCCAAATCGACCGAGTTTAGGGCACTGGTTGAGAAACACCCCACGGACTTAAGGACTCGAGTGAACTAGGCCACAAAACTAAGAATTTTATTTATAAAATCACCTTTAGGCGTGAATACTTATGCTTTTTGAGGCATATATATCCAGCTTAATTAGTGAACTCTATTTTTTTATTTATATTATTATATTATTATATTTTTTATAAGGCACAAGAGTCTTTGTCTTAGAATCCTAGATGTGTAAGTGTATTAGGTATGCACATTTCATTAAGGTAAAAATCAAGACTAATTACTTCTTCAATTTTTCCTCCTACACCTAAAAATCTAACAATTTATTTTATTTTGATCAAGTTTTTAGAAATCCTAATCATGATTTACATAATCCTTAACACTAACTTAGATTTCTTTCAAAAGATAAGTCAAATATTGTTTCCTTTTTCAAAAGTTGTTTTTAAAGTAAAGAAAATGTTAATAATTTTTTATTTTAAAAAAAAGGAAAACCTAAGTTATGTTGGAACCCTCCCCCACACCTATCTCATGCATTATCCTCAATGTATGAATTAATACATAGATGCATGAAAAGAAGAAAGGGAAGGAAAATATTAGCTTAAGGTGGTGGTTCCGGTGGTGGTCTGATTGGTCCACGAAATGCGACCCAATCGAATTTATGTGAAGTTCGGTGGAACCAACCAGAAACCTCTCTAATATAACCCACTAAAATGATGTATATATGAATGATTTTTATTAAGAATTTTACCCCATCTAATTTTCAAATTTCACAAATAATTTCATAGTCAATTTTATCAACACCCTTTTTCCAAAATGGAGTTTGAAAAGATGGAATGATTGACTTTGACTTAGAAAGTACGGGAACTAATACCGACTCAGGAAATTGAGTTAAGTCAAGTAAAGGTTCAGGAGTCGAGATTGGTTCAGAAAGTGGGTCCAAATCAAGAACTTGAAACTCAAATCCACATTCATTTCCCAACAACGGAATGTGACTTAATTTTGGTGATTCAAGTTCAAGAATGATAGGTGTGGGAATCAAAACTAACTCTAAAGTATTGCTTAAGTTGGGTAATAAAACATGAGTCAATATTGATTCAGGAACTTGAACTGGATCACAAATTTGAGAATCTTGGTCATATTTCTCATTGAGTTCAATTTCATAAAAATGAGAACTTATCAATTTGTCAATGGGACTTTCAAAAGCATGAAATTGGTCAAGTTGAATATGATAATCATAAAAGATTGGCGATTCAATTTCATGATGAATTGGCACAGAATCTAATGTTGACTCAAGAAAAAGATTGAAATCAGGTGAAAATACTGGAGTCATAATTAAATCAAGAAGTAGAATTAAATCACCAAGTTGAGATTTAGGATCATATTCATTCTCAAGTCCAATTTCAGGAAAGGGAAACTTGCCAAAATGTCAATGTGATTTTCAAAATTTAGAGTTTGGGCAAGTTCAAATGGGTGTGCTGAAATAGAATCTTATTTTTCAAAATAAGATGATTATTTGGCTCTAACAGAATGGCTAGTGACATCAGAAATGATCAAAGGGTGAGAATGGAGAGTTTAGACCATTCTATATATGTCATGATTATTAGCGATTTGAGCCTGTGTCATGGCTTCAAGAAGCTTTTCATAGTCGATTGGTTCATCATTTTGTTACGATTGAACTTGAAAAGATGAAGTTTTGTTTTGAATTTTTAGTGAAATCGTGAGTCTGTCAAATTTTGTGATTGTTGCTCTAACAGAATGGCTAGCGATATCAGAAATGGTCAAAAAGTGAGATGGAGAGTTTGGACCATTCTATCTATGTCATGATTATGAGCGATTTGAGCCTGAGTCATGGCTTCAAGAAGCTTTTCATAGTCGATTGGTTCATCATTTTGTTACGATTGGACTTGAAAATATGAAGTTTTGTTTTGAAATTTGTGGTGCAATCGTGAGTCCGTCAAATTTTGTGACTGTTACTTGGACTCACGCATACTCATTTCACGATTGATGATTTTCTATTTTGAACTGGTGGAACTGAGTATGAATCTTGAAAACATTGTGGACAAGGTGGATAAGGAGGACAAGTTGGTTGAAAATTGGACTCGGAGGAGGTGAATCCCTATTGACTCTGTGAAGAGTTGAAATTGTTTTGAAAATTATAGTCATAAGATTGGGGGTATGGATTATATTGATTCAGATAAGACCACTCCAGCACACTAGGTTGGTTAAATTTATGATATGCCGGATTGGTAATATCTGAAAAAGAGGTTGGGGTGTAATATAGATTACAATTAAAATTGAAAATATTATTGTTATAAGCCATATCACACAAACAAAAAAAAACCAATAAGCAAACAAATAAAAAGAAAAAAAATCTAACCTAAGTTAGGGTAAACCTGAACTTAGACGACTCCTAATTTTAGACTGTCTTTAGGAAGTATATTGCCGAATTTAACCACAAGTTAATCGCCAGGTAGGTGAAAAGGTTGGTGAGAGGTTATTCGTCAAAGACGTTCCTTAATTAAGTAACCACCAACCTTCGGGCTTTCGGCCCTTAATCCCCTTCCTAGAAACTGATATGGCGAGAGTTAATTTCAAACAACTTTCTCCTTCAGCCAATCTTCTAATGAGTCCGATTTAACCTAAGGCCAGCGATAGTCAATTTTTAATTTAGGGTTAGGATTGTGAGTGCAACGGAGATGATTTGTGCGCCAAAGAAGGGTAATGATGTCCCCACCATATCTTGTTTATGGGTTTTACCCTTAAAGTGATTTAGTGCACACGTAAAGAAATAGACAAGTATTCACTCAAAAGCAGTAAATCAGCTAAGGGTGCTTCATAGTCTATATGCAATGCGAACGTACCTTGTGGCTAGCACTCTTCAACAGAAATTAAGAAATTTAAATAGACATGTGCCTATGATGCAAGAGTCTAATTTTTTTAATTAGTCAACTAATAGGTTACTATTAATTAATTAGCAGTATGTAGGTTGATCACAGAGAAAAATTATCAAAGTAGTAAAGAAGACTTTACAATTTGCAGCAACATGCAAAAGATCAATTAGTAGTGTCTACTAATGCTGCGAAAATGCTGCAATTGTCGCGTTTGTGCGGCTATATAGTAGGCTCTGTTGCTCTGCCTTCTAGGGCAGAGGCACAGAGTAGCTATATGTCCTTATCTGCAGTTATTTTTCCTGTTATCAGATCTTGCAAACAGAAAGAAGAAAAAGAATAATTATTTTTTTTTTGAGAATATCGTACTGTTCCTTCCCTGGTAAGGGCGCCAAAATTTTGATTGGAAAAAAACTAAAGTTTTAGAATGATGTTATCTGAAAGTAAAATGAATCTCTGGCTTTTCGTAATTTATCCGCGGTAGAAGTGGCTATGCGGGTCGATCCACAGGGAAGGATGCGATGGAAGCTTTTCGGAATGATTTCTCTAACAGTTAGCTTGAAAAAAAAAGATATTAATTGTAATAAATAGATTTAATTAAGCAAAAGGAATTATAGTCCACTAATCATCTATCATAACCAAAGTATTAGTCTAAAAGAGTGAACATCATATTGAATCCATGAAGAATTATCTACCCTAAAGTTCTGATTGAGAATTAAGCAAGATGAATAAAAATGTAGTAAACCCTAAATAGTGTGCACTAATTAAAATTAAACTATAGTTTATCTTAATTTCAAAGCATAGCATATGAAAAGTCTACTTAAAATTATCCTATCAAAGTATTTGAATATGAACCATGAATAATCATTTAAAAAGTGCAACCCAAATTAATTAAACTTAATTATTGATTCATCTTCAAGAACACCAATTTAATCGTAGGGCTTCTAACAAGCATAGATGTCAATCAGTTCATATTTTAAACTAAACTAGGGTTGATCGAGAGATTAACAAACTATAAATTTAATTAGTTATTCATATTTTATTTTATTTTCAATTTTTATTTTGAATAAGAAAGTTGCATGAAATTAAAAAAGAAAAACAAATAAGCTAAGCAGAAAACCAAATTGAATTGCAAAGTAAGAAGAGAAACAAAGATCAAAGAATCTTTTTATTGGATGACACCGGCCAATTTCAAAGCTCTTCTGTTTCTTCAACAATCTTTTTCTCCAAAATAATAAAAAATGAAAAATACAAGAAAATTCGGAAAGAAGAAAAGATCTAAAGGAAACCCTAGACTTGAGCTTCTGAGAGCTGACTTTCCTCTGTTGCTCTGCAGGGATATTTATAGGAGAAAATCAGAGGGATAAGAAGCGTATGAAGATAGGAGGAGTAAAATATTTCTGAATTTGAATTCTCCTCTTATCTCCAAACTTGTTTTGACTTATCCGTAAAAATTCAATTCTGACCTGCAACTTGTTATCGTGTTGATCACTGAATATGACTTATCAGATGGCTGAATTGAAACGTGTGATCAACATAAGAGTTGTAGTCCTTCACGTACTCTTTCTGAAGCATCTTGAATCATCAAATTTGAGTTTTGATAGAGAAAGTTTTGATTGAAATATTAAAGAGTATCCAGTCTGAATCTGAATTAAATTCAGATTTTCTCTTTTATCTTCATCTTGTGGTGCAAACAATCTAATTCAAATAGAAGTCCATCTCTATCTTTAATTAGGATGATAATTCATCTTGTTCTATCTTTCTCCTCCTCTAGATTTGAATAGCAATTAGGAGTCTTACTTTATCCTTCTCCTCCTCCCCTAGATTTTAAATTAATAATTTAAAATCCAAGTTTAGATTAGGTTAGATAAGATAGAAGCTTCTAAATTACTAAAATAAATCATGCATGTGGTTTTGTAGGCTTTTTGGGCTTTTCGTCTTCAATTGGGCTTCATTTATTTATTCTTTAATTACTCAAGGCCTGCACAACATTAAACAATAAAACGTTACATAACAGTGCTTTATAAAAGAATAAGTAGGAAAATATGATGATAAATATGATGATAAATATTACTTTTGACTACCTATCAAAGTTAGAGATAGCTACCAAAATCATTAGGGCTAATCTCTAGGTCTCCAAACTATGGTGGTCCTTCCACCAAACTTTCCTTGAAAGTGATGCATCCAAAAGTGTCACCATTTACCTCGGAACGCATCCACCATCAAGAGACCAATACCTTCACATCAAGTGAGAGCCCACACCTATATCAAATATAATAGGAGTGAATTTTGGTACCCACACTTTCTTGGGTCCATGGGGGTTAGTACCTTTCCTAACCCAAATAAATTTATTTACAAAATTTGAATTATATATTCTATCATAATAAAATTTTACAAGGTGGCCCTTACGTCCACAATGTGTACAAGTGTACACATGAGCATACATAGAATCATGTATGTGAGCATGAGAAGCATGTGTATGCCGTGAATGGTATGCGTGAATATGAGGTGCATGTTTCTTGCGAAACATGGATTCTAATTTCTTGCGATCCATAACATATTGGCTCAAAGTGGAGCCCAAACAATCTACACTCTTTTTTAGCATAATTATATTAATTTTAATATTAGAAGAAGTGAAACATGCAATAGATATACTAGATGGTGAATCTATAAAAGCATGACAAGCATGTGAATCTAAATTATTTTTCAAAGATTTATTTTCATTTGAAATCAAATCCAATTCTTTTGAAATTAAAGCAATTTTATTTTTCAAAGAATTGTTCTCTTTTAAAACAATTTCAAGTTTTGAAGACTGAACCTCATTTTTCTTCAAAACATCATTACAATTAATTTTTATTTCAAAATTTCATTTTCCTTTAAAACTAGGTCAAGTTGGGTTTTTAAGAAATCTCTTTCACTTGAAATCTCAACCCTCTCTTGTAACACCATGTATAGTTTTGAACACAAATCTTTATTTTCTTTATTTAATTTAAAGCTTTTCTTTTTCAAAACTTGGTACTTTTCAAGCAAGTTTTCACAAACTAAAGATAGTTCTTCATTTAATGCATCGACATCCATAATGTCATCACCTGAAGAACTAGCACAATCATCTAGTTGAGTATCCGAGTTTACCTCAAGGGAGTCATTCCCTTGGACCATGTTAGCAAGTTTGGTTGACCTCATCTCCAGTAGATTCTTTCTCCGCAAAGTTTGGCGTTTGTAGCTTGGGAGAGGTCAAAGTATTCCACACTGCAAAAGCGAAATCACAATGAGAAATTAAAGATAAATATTTTTTGTCAAGTGAATGCTTTAGTGCATCAAGAGCTTGTGCATTAGCCTCAGTGTACTTGGCATTACCAAAATAGGCTTTTTTGGTAGTGGCAAGATCGACATGTAAATCTAGGGCTTTTAAATAAGCACTCATTCTAAGCTTCCATATATTAATGCTGGAAACATCAAACATGGGAGGAGCAAGCTGATCCATGAGTGTATAAATAGTATGTGTGCAAATACAAATCTAGATTAGCAAGCCAAAATCTCACTCCTAGGTGGTTAAATTTAATATCAAGAGCGTAGGCTCTGATACCAATTAAAAATACAGCTAGAGGGGGAGTGAATAGGTGTATGACTAATCTAATGACAAATGATGCGAAATTAAAAACTAATTGTCACACACTATGTGTAATCAAAGAGTGTAGCCAAATTCTTGGTGACGGGCTCTAGACTCTCCCCTCTAAATTCCTCTAAGTAAAAGTTGAGGTGCTATACGAAGCTCTCTTGGTTCAACACTAGTGAGGCACACAATCAATACCAAGCATATATATGATATGAACAATATGAAGCAACGCAAGATATAAATGTGAGAGAGTTTAGAGATAGTGGATCAAATGCAAACAACAAGATATGTTTCAAGGTTCGAGCACTGCTTTACGTCCCCGCATTCACACAGAAGGATTTCCACTATGTCCACACAGGACCTCCCACACAGGAACCTTCACCGAGGAATTACAACTCAACACTTGGAGTACACAACTCCACTCTCAAATACAACCACCTCTACTCAAGAGACAAAGCACTAAGCCAAACAACAATATCCTCTACACAAAAGGGATGAGCACAAAGCCAAATAACAATCAGCTCTACACAAAGAGGGACAAGGCACAAAGCCAAACTCCAACACAATCACCTCTACACAAAGAGGGATAGCAACAAACCCAAAGCACAACCTCCTCTACGCTTAGAGGGATATGCACAAAACCAGAGCAAAAAAGGGATTACAATTTGGTGATCTCAAAGACCACAAACAACCCTTGTGATCACAATAGGCCATAAACTATATTTCCCACAAAAAACAAGATCCTAAATAGAGATGATAGCTCAAGTGTGAGAAAATAAGATGTTTGAAAAATAAATCACAAAGAAAAACACTTGAAAAAAAATACTAGAATGAAATAGATATGAAGATCAAAACAATTTCCCCAAAGACTCTCTTTTTCTTTGATTTTTCTAACACTTGAAAACAAATAAAAATAAAATTTTTTGGCACAAAAACTTGCTGCAAAATACTTGTATAGATGGGAAAAATTGCTCTCTAAAAACTTGTTAAAAACAGCCCAAGAGATGGCTATTTATAAGCCTCTCCAAAATATTATTGTTGGCATCTGGAAAAGCCCAGAATGCCTTTCCGGTCGACCAGCCAATGGTCATTTTTCTAACCATTGTGCCTCCGGTCGACCGCCCGGTCGACCGGGGCAAGCCTGTCGGTCGACCGCCTGGTCGACCGGCCGCACCCGAGAGCTAGGTGCTTTCAGTGGTCGACCGCCCTGTCGACTGGCCTACTTATCTGGCTTGTGCACGTTTCTCGTGTACATTGGTCGACCGGTCCGGTCGACCGCCAGCTGAGTCTCGCTAAAATTTATGGACATAAAACTTAAACATTTTAACTCCATAAAATCCCATAAAATCACATTAATTCCACAAAAATCAGTTCTTGTAAGATCTTTGAATAACAAATATGTGTGACCAAAAATCAACACACATAACAAACTATTTGAACCATTTTTGTAATATAAAATATTTGGCCTTAAGTAAAAAACAGTATTTTCCAAAAACTAAACTTTGAAATGGAAATCGGATTTTTTCAAAACTTGTATAAATACAAAAACAAGATATTTAAACTCCTTTTGAAGCATATTGTATATGGATAGAATTCAATACACATGTAATGGATATATCTATATTTTTTACATGAAATCCAAAAATTGGTTTTGTTAAATGCAAAACTCTAAAACGCACGAATAGGATCATCAAATAAGTTTGTCTAAATACGTGAAGCATATATGTATATAGATCAAATCCAATATACATTGAATCACTTGTTTTGATTCTATCTATCCATGGAAACCATATATATGTGTATACGAAATTCAAAACCGGTTAAACCGAAAACCAAACATATTAAATTTGTATATGTATGTGAACGTGAGCATATCAATACTATCTATCTTTACATAAGATCTAAACAAACCAAAGTCTTCTTATCGATCCTCATCTTCAAGATGACCCGATCCAAACACGATCCAACGAGCTTAACTCCAACCAGGTGCTAGATGCGATCTTGACACGTGAGCTCTTGAATCTATATGTGTTAGCTCCCAAAACTCCTTTGTTGAAGCTAAACACCTACAAATATTTTGATCAATAACTGAAACTATGTAAATACAAGATTATTAGTAAACTAACCTTCATAAGTTAGTCATCATTAAAACTAAGGTGAAAGGCCTCTAGGCTGACAGACTTGTCATTCTATTGAAAAGAATTGACAAGTTGAAGTTTTATCCGCTAGAGATATTGAAGGAAATCACTGATAGAGGTATAATGTTAACTTAACAATGGGGTGTATCAGAGGTATAATATTAACTTGACACGTTTGATTTGTGACTATTTCGCTAGGGAAACAATTATAACTTTTTTGTGGTCTTACCATTCCTTGGATGGGAATTGTTAAGGATTTTGGAGGGAAAAGCGGATCAGGTCCCTCAGGATTTTTTTAGCAAACCCTTAGCTATCAACGAATTTAGTATGCCTTTACTAAATACCATTTGAATTTGGCTAGCCATGCTGTTTTCCTCAGCATGATGAGTTGTTAAGGATTTTTTTGTTGAACTTAAATGCCAACTACTTCTTCTACCCTTTAGCTGTCGGAGGCATTGGATGTAGTGTAGATATACACGAGAAGAGTGGCAAGGCTAAAACTTGATATTTTAACTTTATCCTTTCTTCAATGTTTACATCATGCATTATGATATAACCAATGTTTGGTCGACTTGGCATCGATCGACCGTGATGCGATCCGTTGAAGGAAGAAGCTATTCTTTGGCGCTCTTCCAAACATCTTGAATCTCAAATCCTAATTCATCTGATTGATCAGGGTAATGCTTTGATCAGAGGTGTAGTGTTAACCTGATCATAAGAAGAGTGGCAAGGCTAAAACTTGACATTTCACCTTTGTCCTTTCTTCAATGTTACGTCATACATTATGATGTAACCAATATTCGGTCGGCTTGGCATCATTCGATCGTGATGCGATCCATTTGAAGGAAGAAGCTCTTCCAAACATCTTGGACCTTGAAGCTTAATTCATCTGTTGATCAGGGTAAAATTTTGATTAGAGGTGCAGTATTAAACTGATCATGAGAAGAATGACAAGGCTATAAGTTGACATTTTGCCTTTATCCTTTCTTCAATTTTTACATCATGCATTATGATGTAACTAATGTTCGGTCAGCTTGGCAAAAATCGACCATGATGCGATCCGTTAAAGGAAGAAGCTCTTTTTTGGCGCTCTTCCAAACATCTTGGATCTCAAAATTTTGATCAGAGGTGTAATGTTAACCTGATCATGAGAAGAGTGACAAGGCTAAAATCGAAGTTTCGCACTTTGTCTCTTCAATATTAACATCATGCATCGTGATGTCAATAATGTTCGGTCGGCTCAGCATCGATCGACTGTAATGTGATCCGTTGAAGGATTGGTGTTCTTCCAAACATCTTGGATCTTGAAGCTTTGATCAAAGGTGTAATGTTAACCTGATCATGAGAAGAGTCTTGTAAAGAATAGTATTTCTTCAAAAACCTGCCATTGATAGGCGTCATGAGTGTATCATTGTCCGGAGTTATGAGGCGGTATGCTTCATTTGAACAGACTGACTCTACTACAAATGATCTTTTCCATTTGGGTTGGAACTTTTCTTTTGTCTTACGTGTCATAACCATGGGTCTTCTAACAGCTAAGACAAGGTTTTCTTTCTTGAAAATTTGTTCTCTGACTTTTTTATTGAAGGCTCTGAAAATCTGAACTTGATAGAGCTTGATTTGTTGTTGAGTTTGCAAATGTTTGTCGTCTAAACTTCCAACTCCTGAAGGCGCAATCGATGCTTTTCCTCGCTTGCCATCTTGGTTGTCAAGGCAACTCACAGAGATGGGATCTGGATCTCCAGTGGGAGTATAACTTCATATCCGTACACCATGAAAAATGATGTGCTCTTTGTGGGGTTTTCACCGTTGTGCGGTAAGCCCATATGCATTCACCTAATTTGTCATCCCAGTCGTTTTTACTTTTTGAGACAAATTTCTTAAGAAGCTTCCCAATAGTCATGTTAAAGGCTTCTGCAAGGTCATTAACGGCTACATAGTATATCGTTGATAACACACTTTGAATTCTGAATTTATTATAGAACTTTTGAAATGCTTGGCTGACGAATTGGGGTCCCTTATTGTGGACGATTCATTGGAGTACACTGAAGCGGTAGAGCACGTGATGTTTGATGAACTTGATCATGTTTGATATCCTTACTTCCTTCACGGGAACAACTTTGGCTCATTTAGAGAAGTAATCCGTTATGGCCAAAATGAAACGGTCCTTTGGACATTGGAGGACTGATGGGTCCATTCACGTCCATTCCCCACATCTCGAATGACCATGAAGAGGATGTGAGATGAAGATTTTCGGCGCTTGATGGACGAAGTCACTGTGGATCTGACAAGCATGACATTGCTTAGCATAGGCGATGGCGGTATGGATCATCTTCGACCAGTAATAACCAAGTCTTCTAATCCGATCTCTGAGCATGGGTCTGGGTTGGTGAGCTCTGCACATACCGTCATGAGCTTCTTTGAGTGCCTCATGTGCCTCTTTATATGAAAGGCACTAGAGCAGGATTCCATCATACGATCAGCGATACAATGTTTGCATGATCGTATTGTAATAGAATCAAGGAGCTTTACTTTTGATGGCTACTGCCTCCATGGGATCGTCAGGCAATATGTCATATAAGATGAAGTCGATGTAAGAGAATCGTTAATCCCTAGATTTGAGACTTGTCGAAGTCTTAGAACCTCTTTGACTTGAAGGTATCTTCTTGGCGTTTTACTGTCTTCAAGGGCGAATTTGTAATAATACAAGTCGCGACTGTCGATAAGTACTCTCTCGCGGCTCCAGCAGGAAGGGCCAATAAAGCGGCGAGAGATGCCAGTGCATCTGCATGTGCATTTTTCTAAAGCGGTACATGGTCAATATAGAGGTTTTCAAACTTCTCTGCCATGATAATGGTCGTGTTGTAATAGGGCACCAAGTCTTCATGTCGGACTTCTTACTCCCCGCAAGCCTAGATAATAATGAGTTTGATGAGTTTTGAATTACCATATGCTTCGAGATTTTGACTCCAATCTCTTCAATAAGTTGCTTCTCGATTAAAAGAGCGTTGTATTCTGAGACATTGTTGGAACATGGCTTAGTTAACGAGAATGCACGAGGGATCGTATACTTATATCGGGATATAAGTACTATCCCCACACGTGCAACGATATTTCTCTCAGGGTTCGTCCTTGATGCTCCGTCAAAGAATAATTGCCATACTTGTTCTTTTGAGAAGGCGTTGATGAGGTTAACTTCTGCAATGTCTGGGAGATCATCATAAAGTTTCAAAGTTCTTGAAACTGGATGATCGGCCAAGAAACTGTCACAGCTTGACCTTTGATCGCCTTTTGTGGCATGAATTGCATCTCATATTGTGAGAGTAATTGACCCATTTTGCCAGTCTATAGTTTAGCGAAGATGGTCTTTTCATGAGCAATCACAAAGGATTAACTCTGGAGATAACTTGAATGCGTTACCCCATGAGGTAGTATTACATCTTCTGGACAGTGAAGACCAACGTTAAACATTCTTTTTCGATTGGGTTGTAATGGTGCTTCGCCCCAATCATTATTCTACTTAAATAGTAGATTGTCTATTCATGATTTTGATCATTATTCTGGGCTAATAAAGCTCCTGAAGAATGATCCATCACTCAAAAATAAAGCAGGAAAGGTTTTCCTGATACTGGAGCTACTAGAACAGGCAGGTATGTAAGATACTCATTGATCTCTATGAATGCTTCTTAGTAAGCATTGTCCCAAATGAATGAGACTCCCTCTTCATTAATCTAGTGAAGGGTTGGCAGCATCCTGAGAGATTTGATATGAATTTTCGAATGTATGCTAGTCGTCCCTCTAAACCTCTGAGTTCTTTGAGATTTCTTGGAGGTTACATCTCTTGAATGGCACAGATCTTCTCTGGGTCAAGGTGAATTCCTTCGGATGTAACAACAAATCCAAGAAATTTACCACTAGCTACCCCCAGGAAGGAGTTGGTTGGGTTCATCTTCAACTGGTGAGCCCGCATGATGTCGAAACTCTTTTCAAGTCTGCGAGGTGATCGCCTTTGTCGTAGCTTTTCACACCGATATCATTGACATAGAATTTTATGTTCTTGCATATATGCTCATGGAAGATCGCGTTCATGAAACGTTGATATGTCACACCAGCGTTCTTTATACCAAAGGGCATTGTTGTGTAGCAGTATACTCCCAAAGGCGTCCTGAAAGATGTGCTTTTCATCTTCAGGGTATATCTTTATTTGATTATACCCTGAGAAGCCATTCATGAAAGACATTCTCTCAAAACCGCATGTGTTGTCAATCATAACATGCGTGATCGGAAGAGGGAATTCATCTTTAAGGCAAGCACATTTAAATCATGGTAGTCGATGCAAATCTGAACCTTTCCATTCTTTCTAGGGACGGGCACTATATTGGCCACCCAATCCGGATGTTGCTCTCCCTGGCAAAACCAGAGTCTATGAGCTTTTTGACCTCTAATTCGATTGCCTCCATGAACTCGGGATGGAACCATCATTGCTGCTGTTTGACTAGGTTGGCGTTCGAGTTAATGTTGAGACGATGCATAGCAATCTGGGGATCGAGCCCAGGCATGTCCTCATAATTTCAAGCGAAGACATGTATATACTCTCATATGAGTTGTAGTAGGTCTTCTTTCTCGGAAGGCGATAAGCTCTCACTTATGAAGATGGGCTTGGGGCTAGCTTCACCTCCTAAATTTATTTGAGTCACTTTATCCTCAATGGGTGATTCGCGTTGTTCAAAACGCGTATCCCAAAGAGTATTTAAGTGTTTAATCTATGTATTAGTATCCAATTGGATTAATTCTTCGGGTTCAAAAGTATCTTCTTCGTTATCCTCTAAATGGCTGGTTGATACCATGTTCACTGACATCCGAGTCCCATGACGATGTTACTAATGAGCTGTAATGATAGACCTCTTCTTCAGACTGAGGATCTGACGAGACTGGTGTAGTTATATAACTGAGTCCCCTTCGAGTCTTGTGGCAGTAATCGGGGTCTTCGCCTTTTGGTACAAATGAACGAAGTAGTGCTCGTTTTCCTTTGTCGAAATTAAGGCCTGATTCATTGGTAAAATCATACCCCATTCTTTCTATTATGTGACGTGACTTTTGTCCATAATGGAAGAATTATGGAGGCTCAGAATTACCTCCTGAGATTTCACAAGCTACGGGCTCTGTTTCAATCTGCTCGAATAGAATTGGCTTCTGACCTTTACGCTTGGCTGGTACTTCAAAGAGTGCATTGTGTACACCTCTAATCTTTTCGCATACCAGGAAGAACGAATTTATTGGTGCACGCAATGATATCAAAGCATTTATTGCTGACCAAGGATCACTGCCTATGTCAATGCTAGTGTTTGACGGTACAAAATCCGAAGCAAATGTAGAAAAGTAAGTCAAATGTAAATCTTCATTGATGAACCACTCACTTTCAACATTAGCGGTGGTATCAAAATCAAGCTTATCAATGCTCATTACAAGAGAATTTATTTTCTAGAGACATTCTTTTTCTTCTGCCTCTGTATCTGCTTCATTGCCAGAGTCGGTTTCTTCTGGGTGTGAATTCTCATCAACCTCAAGAGAATCCTGATAAAGGAGAGAATCAGTAAAATAATTCTCAACTCCTTTGAACAGATGCCTTTCGGCAATCAACGTTCTCCTGTTTCATCTTCACCAACGTATTTCATTACTTGAAGAAGAGTAGATGGGACGATGACATTACGGTGAATCTAAGGTCGTTCTAGCAGCAGATTGTACGAGGTGTCTGCGTCAATGACAAAACATGTTACCTCAGATTTCAGGTCCCCAATTTAGCACCTGAGTTTGATTTTTCCCATCGGGCGCGTACCATTGGCGTTGAAGTCATAGATTGTTATCTGAGTAGCGCTCAATTGGTGGGTGGGGACTCTCAAATACTACATGACCCTACAGGGCATGATGCTCAACGCGGATTCTAGATCAACCTGAATGCGGCTCACTTCAGATGATCCAATGTACCATGTGTAATGCAGGGGTCTGTCTGTTTTCCCTTAACTTGCATGTCTTTTGGGGTGAAGGTGATGCAAGAAAACTGCTTTAAGGTATGGTGACAATGTAGATCACCTAGAGGGGGATGAATATGTGATGTGCTAATCGAATGCCAAACAATGCTGACTTAAAAACTTGTTACGCAAACTAAAAATATCACACAATGTAAGTGAAACTGAATTCCCAGTGAAGAGCTCTGAACTTCTCCTCAAGATTCCCCTAGACTAAGAATTGAGGTGCTATTGTAACTCTCTTGGTTAAATATAAGCGTGAGCACAAGCACAATAACAAGCATGTAAAGAATATGCAAGAAATAAGAGCATATAAGATTTTAAACAATCTCAAGCATATATGACAATTAAGTAAAAGTAAATATCAAGCATACAATGATGTGAACAATATGAGCATGAGCCATTTGTTCTATGTCCCCACCTTCACCGAAGGATTTTCACTAGAATCAATTCTGTAAGATCACCAGTGCCGCAACACCTACAATGTGCTCCCTCAAGAACTCTTAGACCCGCAAGTTCCTTATTGTTCCCACAAGAACAATACACAACACGAACCCGTAAGCTCGCCGAGACCGCAACCTCTACAACTTCTCCAAATACAAAATTAGAACACTTAGTGATCACTTCTCTTGCTCAACGACAAACACTCTCACAAACAAGGATCTCTATAGGATGGATATAGCAATAGATAGCTCAAACTTGTGTGAGAAAAACTAGATAGATTTTGTGATGAAAAACTCAAGAAAATTCTTTTAAACAGTCAAGAAAAACACTCTTGATAAACTCTCCTTTTGATGTAGAACTTAAGCTCAAAAACTTATTGAGAAAACTCTATTGAAAATGGAAAAATAGGCTCTCAAAACTTCCCTAAAATCTTGTTCAAAAACTAGCCCAAAAGACCTATATATACAAGCTATCAAAAACTAGCCGTTATAGGCTTAGGATAGCTTGTCGGTCGACCGGCCGATCGACTGGCCAACGGTCATTTTTCAGACTATTGGGGTTACTGGTCACCGCACCCAAACCCACAGAGAGTTTAACTCTCTTTTAGTCGAACGAGCCAAGCCCGAGAGTGGGCTTGAGCCAGTCAGTCGATCGTATTTTGGGCTCGTGCATGTGTGCACGTCGGTCGACCGGCAGTCGACCAAGCCAGCCCTCGGTCGACCACAAGCAGCCCCAAAACACATTTTTCAGGGTTTTAAAGATCTTTTTAAATTCATTTTAAATCTCATAAAATCTCCATAAAATTCACAAAAATAATTTTGTTGAAATACTATGTAGCACAAATATGTGATCAAAAATCAATACATATTACAAACATGTGAACTATTTTTGAGGTAAAAAACTTAAGACATAAACCAAAACCGCTATTTGCCAAAAATCAACTTCTAAATGAAAATTTGATTTTTTTTTCAAAACTTGTATACATACAAAAATAAGTTATTGAAACACATTTGAAGCATAATGTGTATGAAAATGATTCAATACACATAGTAAATGAAATATACTTGCTTTTGACAATAAGCTCCAAAATAAGATAAGAACAAAACTTAAACACATGAAATAGACTCATCAAAATAAGTTATCTATACAATATGAAGCAACAATGTATATGGATGAAATTCAATATACATATAAACCATATAAAACTTGTTTGATGAAATCTATTTATGAAACTGATATATGTATTCTTGAAACTCAAAACCAAAACTGTTAAACTAAAATTAAAACTATTTAATATAAAAAAAATATATAAATTTTGTGTGTGTGCGTGAGCTTGAGCAATCCACAATTAATCTATCATTTATATTTTATCTAAAATAAAAATCTTAAATTTACAAAATAGGACTCAAGTCTTCTTGAAAACCTTCTTCTCCATCTTGACTTGAATCAAACTTGATCCATGAGGTAGAATCCTCTTTGAGTACTTGATGCGATCTTGAAGCGTGATCACTTGAATCAACATGTGATGCTTCAAAACTCGACTTCGAATCTTTTGTTGAAGATAAACAACGATTAAGATCTTGATAAATATCTGAAACTTATTAAACACAAGATCATTAGTATCATAACTACATGAGTTAATCATCATCAAAACTAGAGTGATGGGTCTTTGGGCTAACAATCTTCCCCTTTTTGATGATGACAAAACTCAAGGAGTTATATATGCATGGATTAAAGATAAGCTTCATAGAAGCTCTCCCTTAACTCATGCATAGCATAAAAATATGTAGATATTCAATGAAGCTTAAAAACTAAACATACATACATACATACATACATACATACATACATACATACATATATATATATATATATATATATATATATATATATATATATATATATATATGCATAAAAAATATTGCATGCATATATAAACTCACTCTAAATTTCTCTCCCCCTTTTGTCAACTCATCAACAAAGGGGTAAAGAAAAACAAGGTAAATGTATATGCGACATAAATTCATGAAGAGGAGAGACGATTAGTAAACTCCCCCTGCATACATGCATTATATAGAGAAGGGATGACTAAATCCTAACCCACATAAGTATAATATACAATGTATAGACAGAGATGTTAAGCTCTCCCTACACACGTGTATCACATAAAGAAAAGAGATCAATCTCTTTTTTATATACTTCACTCATCATGAATTTATATATAGAGGAGATGTCAAGCTCCCCTTGCATATACGCAATACATGTTAAAATAAATTTTGAAAACCAACTTGTAATCAACCAAAATAAATTTTAATACCACATGAAATCAATTAAACAAATTGATATACCACTTGTAAATCACTTAAACAAATTTTGATACATCTTGAAATTTATAAAACAATTTAGACAACACTTGATAAACATAAATATTATTTTATAAATAAACATAATCGTGAAATCGTTTTAAGTCAAAGAACTTTTCTTTTTTTTGAAATAATCACAAAACTAATGCATAAGCTTGTTGGAAATAAAAAGCAAATATTTTGAAGTAAAATTAAGCTTTGTATGAAATCAATTTGTGTCATAAAACATGTATGATCAATGTAAAACAAGCACAATCAATCATATATATGTATATATGAAAATACTACTTGAAATTTAGCACAAACATAAAAAAGCTTGAATGAGCATACCAAAAAAAAATAACATGAGAATCACGTGTATAACTAATATAATCCATCTTATCAAGCATAAGTTTAAAAAATATTCATGAAGACACACAAGGCATGGTCACCCAACCAACCGTCCTTTAAGAGTAGAAGTTTTATCATGCATAAGTTTAAAAAATATTCATTAAGATACACAAGGCATGGTCACCCAACCAATCGTCCTTTAAGGATAGAAGTTTTCAAGAATAATATTTTAAAAATAATTATAAATTAAAAATACTACCAAATGAAGAATGAAGAAATAGTTTAAAATAGTTTTAAAAATTAGTTAAAAATCCTTCAAATATGAAACCAAATCATATATCTCATGAAACATACTAATTATACAAAAATTGACGCTCAAGATCTATAAAGCATATAAAAGAGCTCATAAAAATAAAATCATAAGTAAACATAAATGTGAGTGCTCAATGTTCATGTGAATAACATATTCATGAAGATAAAATAATAATGCTTAAAATCAAAAACTCAAATGAAATTCTTTTTCCTAAAACATGATATGTCATATAATAATGTAAGAATCATCAAAACTAGAACATACAATGTACAATCAAATATAAAATGAGTATACAAAAGAAATAAAATATGTATAGCATGAAGATCAAGTGTAACTCAAGAATTGTACATGTATAACACAAGTTTTAACAAGATTTTATATATGAACATATAATATAAACAAATAAATCAATAAATTCTTTAACTAAAGCATATAAAAACAAAAAATAGGCATGTCAATTCACTTGAAAACATGAACATTATTTTCAAAAATACATGCATAGTTAGGTAACTAATCAACTCAACATTAAGCACAAAACAAATATAATTGAGTCTAGGTTACTATACTAGTATATAAGCATTTTAAATATTTTTAAAAGTGGAGGATGAAATTGTTACAAATACGATGTAGCAAATTCATTTCTGCAAAACAAAATGATCCTCCCACCAATACTCCTTGATAGCGATGCATCCATGATATGTCGTCAAGCTTTATTGCATTTACTACCAAGGCATCAATCCTTTCATATTTTATGAGAGCCTACACTTACATCAAAAATAAGTGATGAGAATTTTGGTACCCATATCTTTTTAGGTCCACGGGGTTTAGTGACATTGAGAACCTAAACATTCTTATTTATAAAATTCAAATAATTTAGTCTATCAAAGCAAAATCTTGCAAAATGGCCTTTGCAGCCACAATGTGTACATGTGTACACTCTAACATACGAATGAGTGTGATGAGTATGAGCATGGTGTGCATAAGGTGTATGCCGTGAGATATGTGCATGATATGTGAAATTTATTTCTTACGAAACATGGATTCCAATGATTAATAGTACATTGGCTCAAAGTGAAGCCCAAATAATCAATATTCTTTTTTAAAATATAAATATTATTATTAATATTAGAAGAAGAAACATGAGCATGAGAAATATAGCAAGCAAGAGAATCATTTTCTTTTGAAAAAGAAATAAAAGTCTTTTGTTTTTCAACCAAAATTTCTTCTTTTTCAAAGACTCATTTTCATTTAAAACAATATTCTTTTCTTTATAAATTAAACAACTTTATTTTTCAAAGATTCATTTTCTTTTGCAATAATTTCAAATTTATTATTAAAAAAATTTTCTTTTAAAACAAAATCATTTTCTTTCTTCAACTTCTTATTTTTAACTTTTAATAAATCATATTTTTCAAGGAATTTTTGGTAAAACATAGCATGTTCATTATATGGCATCTAATTTTCATTATCAAGCCTGAAAACAGAATTTACCTCAAGAGGATCATCCCTTAGACCATATAGACATGTTAGAAGCATCACTTTCTTGATCCGAGTCACTCTCCTCAACAATTTGTGTTTGTTCCCCAAGACAGATGAGATTGTTCTATACTATAAAAGTCGAATTAAAGTTAGAAACTCTAGATAAATAATCATCATTTAGGGTTGACTTTAAAACATGAAGGGCTCTTGCATTAGCCTCAAGATATTTGCCATTAACAAAGTAGGATTCTTTAATAGTGGCAAGATAAATATGAATACCAAGGGTTTTGAGGTACATAGACATCTTAACTTTTCAACATTGGAAGTTAAGAATATCAACCATGGAAGGTGCAAGAAAATTCATGTGTGTGTATGCAAATATTATGATTAGCAAAAACAAGAATCTTTAACTCTAGGTTGTTAGACCCAAATCAAGAGCACCAAGCTCTGATACCACTTGTAAATCACCTAGAGTAGGTGAATAGGTAATATGCTAATCAAATGCCAAACAATACGGAATTAAAAATTGTTATGCAAACTAAAAATATCACACAATGTATAACCAAAAAGTGAATTCGAATTCCCGGTGAAGGGCTTTGAACTTCGCCTCAAGATTCCTCTAAACTAAGAGTTGAGGTGCTACTATAGCTCTCTTGATTAAATACAAGTGTGAGCAAAAACATAATATAAAGCATGTAAAAAATAGGCAAGGAATAAGAGCATGCAAGATTTTAAACAATCCCAAGCATATATGATAATTAAGCACAAGTAAATATCAAGCATATAAAGATGTGAACAATATGAGCATGCAAGATATAAATATAAGTGAGTTGAGAGAGAGAGATGAGCAATCGCAAACACGGGAGATTTGCTTCGAGGTTCGAGCCACTTGCTCTATGTCTCCGCCTTCACCGCAATGAAAGATTTCCACTAGAATTAATCCCGCAAGATCACTCGGTGCCATAACACCTACAATGAGCTCCCTCAAGAACTCTTAGACCTACAAGTCCCTCACCTGTTTCTGCAAGAACAATACACAATACAAACCCGCAAGCTAGCCGAGGCCGCACTCCAAATACAAAATTGGAACACTTGATGATCACTTCTCTTGATCAACAACAAACACTCTCACAAACAAGGATCCCTATAGGATGAATATAGCAATAGATAGCTCAAGCTTGTGTGAGAATAACTAGATAGATTTTGTGGTGAAAAACTCAAGAAAATCCTTTTGAAAAAGTTAAAGAGATCAGTATTAATAAACTCGCCCTTTGATGTAGAAGTTAAGCTCAAAAACTTATTGAGAAAACTCAGTTGAAGATGGAAAAATAGGCTCTTAAAAACTTCTCCAAAAACTTGTTCAAAAACTGGCCCAAAAGACCCATATATATAAGCTATCAAAAACTAACTGTTATGGGCACAGGATGACCTGTCGATCGACCGGCCGATCGATTGGCCAACGATTATTTTTCAGACCGTTGGGGTCGCCGGTCGACCGCACCTAAACCCACAGAGAGTGGGCTTGGGCCAGTCGGTCAACGGCAGTTTGGGCTCGTGCATTTGTGCATGTTGGTCGACCAAGCCAGCCTTCGGTCGACCAGCTAGTCGATCTCAAGCAGCCCCAGAACCCATTTTCAGGTTTTTTTTAAAGATAGTTTTAAATTCATTTTAAATCTCATAAAATCTCCATAAAATCCACAAAAATAAGTTTGTTGAATACTATGTAGCACAAATATGTGTGATAAAAAATTAGTACATACTACAAACATGTAAACTATTTTTGAGGCAAAGAAATTAGGGCATTAACAAAAACTAGTATTTTCCAAAAATCAACTTCTAAATGAAATTTGATTTTTTTCAAAACTTGTATAAATACAAAAATAAGTTATTGAAACACATTTGAAGCTTAGTGTGTATGGAAATGATCCAATACACATAGTAAATGAAATATACTTGTTTTTGACAATAAGCTCCAAAATAAGTTTTGATAAAAACAAAACTTAAACACATGATTTACACTCATCAAAATAAGTTATCTACACAATATGAAGAAACAAAGTATATGGATGAAATCTAATACACATATAAACTATGTAAACTTATTTTGATAAAATCTGTTCATGAAACAGATATATGTTTTCTTGAAACTCAAAGCCAAAACGTTAAACTAAAAACTAAAACTATTTAACATGAAAACAATATATAAATTTTGTGTGTGTGCGTGAGCTTGAGAATCCACAACTAATCTATCTTTTACATTTTATCTAAAATAAAAATCTTAAACTTACAAAGTAGGACTCAAGTCATCCTGAAAATCTTCTGTTGGAAATCTTCTTCTCCATCTCGACTTGTTCCAAACTTGATCCATGAGCTAAATGCCTCTTTGATTACTTGATGCGATCTTAAAGCGCGAGCTCTTGAATCAACATGCGAAAAACTTGATTTCGAATCTTTTGTTGAAGCTAAATACCGACTAAGATCTTAATAAATATCTGAAACTTATTAAACACAAGATCATTAGTACCATAACTATATGAGTTAATCATCATAAAAGCTAGAGTGATGGGCCTTGGGCCAACTGGTAATGGTTGACGTCTTCTTCTTCACATATAGCAGGAATCTGTGTCATGAAAAGCTCTGCATGTGCTAATACTTCTCTTAGAGCGTCCCTTGTAGACTTGGAAAGCCTAAGGAGCTTATAGAGAGTGATTCGAGTAGAGATGTTGGATAGTTGAGCTAAGACATCAAAATGGAAGGGAGTTGACGGTCCCACACTGCTTTTCGGAAGAGCTTTGGACGTACCGAAGCTCTTTCTGCTTTTCCATGGAAGGCCTCGTGGACTGCCCGATTGCCTCCCCGACTGGTTGTGGGGAGTTTACTACCGGCTCGCTGTACTGTTTCAGGTACTGCTTGCTAGATCAAGTCTTTGATATGGGAGGTGCGCCCACATCAGCAACAAAGGCGGACTCTTTGTCTCCCGAACTAGTAAGGGAGGCAACATCTTTCTCAATTTTTCTTGTAGAAATACTTACCACATTATTGGAGGATTTTCTTAGCTTGTCTTTCGACTTTCTGCTTGTGACAGTTGTCCATTGCTGGCTTTTGACAATGTCAGGATGGACCCACATTGTCTCTCCTTGAGGAGTAGGGACCGGAATGAGACCTTTCTCCCTCTAGTTGTGAGGATCAGTATTGATCACTCTTAGTTCCCCTTTCAGGATGGGAACAACTATGGTGGGTGCTAGTGGGAGATTTCTTCCAAATTGAATAATTGACGTAGCTGTCATCTTGGCATTCACCTTCTTCTGTTATGGACAAAGCTTCAACAACTTTGCATCGATCAGAGCCTGAAGGATATCTTTAAAGATGTAGCAGTTCTTAGTAGGATACCCCAACATCCTGTGATATAAATAGTAGTTGGGATCATCAATCATCTCCACCTGTTCAGGGCATCTGATCTCCAGAAGTTGAGTCTGTTACTCTTTTGGAGTAACTTGAACAGAGAGACCACGTGCTCATCCTTGAAAGAATACAATTTATTAGGAATACAATTTATTAGCACGTGCCTGGCCAGGAGCCATTTCTCCTCTGACTAAATGGGTCTTCAAAGGTGACTTGACTTCTGTTGCCAGATATCTCTTCTTCCCGGTTGAGATGACGACTCTGGTGCGCGTCGTATTGACTTGTCGGGTCTCAGTTTGCTGCCTTTTTCTTCAGCCCTGTGACGATCTCTTTTGCCGTCGCCTTGTACCACCAACTGTTTTCAAGTGCGACATTCCACCACTCTCATTTGAGCGAGTATGAAAGTTTGCAGATTGTGATGGCACGTCTCAACCAGTGTAGACTGGGTCATGCCGCTGGGATAATAGAGTGCCATGCTCCAAAATCTCTCGACAAAAGTTTTGATAGACTCTCTTTTCTTCTGCTTGGATGCAAGGAGAGTTGGCACTGAGATTTCTGTATCGTCTTCAAAGAAACGAGCCAGAAATAACTCTTCTAGGTCATCCTATATCTTAATCGAGCTGACAAAAAATATCATAAGCCATTCAAAGGCGACTCCCTTAAGAGTGCCAACGAATAAACGAGGCATAATGGTATCGTTCGATATTATATTCTCAGTTTGGGATTTGAAGTACTATATATGTTGGTTCGGTGACCTTTTACCGTCGAAAGTATGAAGGGTCGGTCCTTTGAATTTGGAAGGGTAGGAAGTCGTGTCCCACTCTGCTGGGTAGGGTCAGACTATCTCCACATCTTGAAGACTGTCTCGGTTGGCAAGGGCCTCGAGGCATTGCTCCAATTTGCCCATCCTCTTGGAATGACTGCTCCGGTCTCTGAATTATCCTCCCCTTCAGATGAAGATTTGGGTGATTCGGAGTTGGAATGCTCATCATTCTCAGTATTTACAGAAGATGAGCTCTCCCCCTCCTTCTTTTTGCCCTTGGACTTCTTAAAAGGAGTTTTAGCTTTTGATTTTTTTTATCCTTAAGCAGTTGTGATAGCATCTTCTTAAGGGTGTCGATAGAATCCTGCTGAGGTCGAATCATATTGAATTGTTCCCTTTAGACTCGGGTCTGCTCTTCGAATCGCTTGGCCACCTCCTCAGGAGTTCCTGCCATGTAGGCAAGGGCGGTTGTCTCTGAACAAGAATTTGAAGACCAGGATTCAATGATGGCAGAGTGATCATCATTCATCTTAATCTTCCTGGCCAATAGACTATAGTCGACGGGGGCGATTGCTGCCGTGTAAGTTCAAGTGTGTCGGTAAACCCCTTCAGGTTCGGCAAGAGCATCCTTCAAACCTGGAGACTGATCAGCATCCGACTTCTTTAAACTAAAATCCAGTTGCTTTCCCTTGTACTTGCTAGGTGTGGAACTCGGCCCCACCATGCTTTCAATCGCTTCTCGATACTCGCCGTCGAGGAATAATTTCTTCTTCCGGGATCGTCGTCTCTTGGCTGAGTCTGAAGCCGCTGAAAATCGGTTAAAAACTTAAGATTTATTTTTCTGAAAGCTGCAATGGCAATCAGAGAGTATTGCTGAGATTAGTTGCTCGCAATGCATTGAGGGCTTTTTGGCATCTTATGTCTTGAAGACATGCAATGTTGAACATGGGTCTCGCGTTGCTTTATTGAAACGAGGATCTCGCGTTGTGTTGAAACACGACCATCACATTTAGAGTCAAAAATGCGGGCATCGCATTCTGAGACAGATAGAATGCGGGCCTCGTATTTTGGAGCTGGTAGAACGTGGATCTTGCGCTTGACACGGACCTCGCGTTGTTGACGAACGCGGAACTGTGTTCTGGAATAGAAGCGCGGACCTCACGTTGTTTAAAAGAAATGCATGTATGAACCTCACATTTTGAATCTGCAGAACAGATTGCTCCTGCAGAATTTTCAATCTAATGTCGATGAGCATGACGCTTTTGTCGACGTTTAACATCTTGTTAAGCCGCAGGGGTTGTTAGGAACACCCAACAACCTGGAACTGCAGAGTCTAGAGAGGAGAAGGATGGCGGAATTGATCTTCACCATCACTTTGATCGTGTGTTGATGCACTTGTCCCGTAGGTCTCCTGAGAGACGTTGACATGGGCCGCCTGGGCAGCATGAGAGGCTTTCAGAACTTTTTCTGAAGTGACACCCACTTGCCCTGTGGGCTGTGGTGGGGCCACTTTAGGAGTATTCTCCGAAGAGATTCGAGAGTGAGTCTTGCAAGAGAGTTTATGGTATTGCCGCATTGCCTTGGGACTGGCAAAGCCTGGAAAAAAGAATTCCTCAAACTTTTCATGGTCAAATTCAACAACGAGGGATTCTACCGTCTTCCTGAGGAGTTGGACATCGGCTTGTGCCACGACGTTCTCGTCAGTAGAGAAAGAAGTCCCCAACGAAGTCGCCATCTTTTGTTTGGCTTGGAACAGCTTGGTCGATGTAAAATTTCTTTAAGTGGTTGAAAAGTTACAACAGAACGATTCCGATCACAAAAGAGGGGAGAAGGTATGATTCTCCTTTTTGTTTAAGGCTGAGTTCTTCGTGTAGCGATGGAGAGTGATTCTTGTTCTCCGTTGACCTGGCCGACTATCAAGCTTCTCTTCAAGACGCTCTTGAAGACTAATTAGGAGGGAGCTCTATTTTTAACACACTAAGTGTTTAGAGTCCTCTGATTACTCATTTTCTCCTTCTCTCCAAAAAAAAAAGCAAGAAGGCTTTAACTTAAGAATTCTTACCTCTCAATCTCAGAAAAGCCTCTTTTTTTCCTTCTTCCTTTGTTTCCTTTATAGCTCCTCAGGCTATTTATAGGGAGTTATAGGGGTATTATTATCCCCTAAAATTCCTCCATAATGGGGATTAACTCTCACATTACGTGGGGAGTTAATTGACCCAGTAATGGGGGTCAGTTATAATAAAACGTGGGTCTCGCGCTAGACGCGGATCTCACATTGCTTGTTGTAGACGCGAACGTCTCAGTTAGACCGCGGAGTTGCTCAGACCTGCATTTGAAGTGAGACACTGGGCTTCTCAAACTAGCGTCTGAAGTGGAGCACCAAGTTGCTCAGACTTGCGCTTGAAGTGGGACGCGGGGTTGCTTAGATCCTGCGTGAGACGCAGAGTTCCTGAGACTCACGTTGGATAGGATGCAAAGTTACTCAGACTCGCGCTTGAGTCGAGACAGGGGGTTCTTCAAACCCGCGTTAGATACAGAGTTACTCAGACTCGCGTTGAACGCGGGTTTACTCAGGCCCACGTCTGAAATCTCCATGCTTTTTTGGACGTGAGGTTTGTGTTGAAGTGAGGCTCGCATTTAATGGCTTGTCCTTAGTGATTTTTAGACAGCCTACATGGTCAACCAATAGCCAACGAATAGTTTTTTGACTTGCTTGCCGGTCGACCGACAAGCTTTCTCTGCTACAGTAACGGCTTTTATAAATCTGTTTTAATTTTTGACTTTTTTCAACAGGTATTTTTGCCTTTTTTAGTTTTAATCACTTGAATTAAGTCCAGATTTCACCTCTAATATAATTTACTTATTGATTATATATGTGAGTCATTGTAGAGAGTGAGAAAATAAGTTTTGATACAAGTTTTTGAAATTAAAGTTTTTATAGAAAAATCAAGTTTTTGCTTTCAAGTTTCAAGAGCTCTCAATTTCAATTCAATTTCTGCAAGTTTTCAGCTCTCAAGTTTAATTTTCTCAACTGAATTTTCTCTTGCACAAGCTTCTTGAGCTTCATTTCTCTACTCCAAACTCTAGGAAGTTGTAAAGAAAGTTTGTGATCGTTGTGCACTTAAAGCTTATAAAACTTCACTGGTTTAGTGCTAACTCTTGTGTAGAGGATTGAAGTATTGGAGTTGTGTACTCTGGGTCCTGTGTAGACCTTATAGTTATGGTACCTTTATGGTGATCCTTAGTAGATTGTTGAAATCCTTCACACGGTGAAGGTGGGGACGTAGAGCAAGTTGTTTGAACCTCGGAACAAATGTCTTGTATTTGCGATTGCCTTGTCTCTCACTCTTTCTTCTACTTTTATTCCTCTATTTGTGCTTATACTTACTCTTTACATTCTTGCAATCATATTTAGCTTGTATTTCTATATTACTCTATATCTATTTCTTGTTGGATTATCGATTTTTCCTTATATAAGAAATAAGACAATTGTTCACCTCAACTCTTACCTAGAGGAAATAAGAGAAGAAGTTTTACAGCTCTTAATTGAGAAATCGGCTTCACTTCTTACCTTGAGTTGACCGATTTGATTGTTTACTTAAATTGTTGCATTCTGCTTTAGGTTAGAATTATCACCTATTCCCGCCCTCTAGGAGATTTTCAATTGGTATCAAAGTCTTGAATTCTAGTTTTTGTTTTAACCACCTTAGAGAAATCCTCATTTGCTAACCATATTTTTGCTTCACACATTTGCATTCATCGCCAATAGTATTAAGTCCTCTCCCAAGTTTGATGGCCTTAACTTTCCCATAGTTGATCGTATTTTAGCAATATTTAGGAAGCTGAGTTACTAAGGCGGTGACCAAACCATTTAATGAACCCGATGGTGATGAGGACATTTGATCTGATATTGCCACTAAGGAGTTCTATGCTAATGCTAAGGCACACCATCCCTTACTTCAAGCATTAAATAATGATGATATTACTAAGGTTATTCATTGCAAATCCGCCTATGAGATGTGATCACATTTGATTGTTACTTATGAAGGGACATCACAAGTCAAGAGTGCTAAAATAGATCACTTGCGTACCAATATGAGAATTTTTCTATGAATGAGAATGATTCTATTGGTGACATGGTTACCAAGTTCAATAAAATCACAAATAGTCTTACCTCTTTAGGTGATGAAATTGATAATGACCAAAAGTTGAGGAAGGTCATCCAGTCTCTTTCACCTTCATGGGAAGTCAAGACCACAATATTGAAGAAGCTTAATGACAAAGAAGAGATGAAGCTCATAGGTTTTATTGGCAACTTTAAGACCCCATGATATGGAGAGAAAAGCTAGAGAAGAAAAGGCATCTCAAAAGAAGAAGATTCTTGCCTTCAAATCTACTCTTACAATCTCCGACGAAGATGAAGAAGAAGATGAAGGTGAAGATCTTTTCCTCCTAGTAAAGAATGTAAGGAGGATGTACAACAAGACTAAGTTTGAAAATAGAAGAAAATGGTAAAGGACGGAGGAAAATAAGATAGTTTGCTATAATTGCTGAAAATCAGATCATGTCATTGCCAAATGTTCGGAGACCAAGAACAAACCTACTATCTCCAAGAAGCCCTACAAGAAGATAGCCTTGAGAGCTACATAAGACTCAGAGAGCGAATCCGACGAGAAAGTGGATACGGCAAATCTGTGTTCATGGCTAATGAAAACATACCCAATGTATTTTCGGGATCCTCTCTAAAAGATTGTGATTTGATCATGGAGGAACTTAGAGAAGCATTTGACGATAAAATAAAATATAAAATAGCTTTGTTGTCACTAACTTTTATGATAAAATAAAATAAAATAAAGTTGTTAGAATTCCATTGTTTTCTCAAATTTTGAAGAGGAATTTTGATACCTTCAATCGCTTAGATGGCTACACTTTTTAGCCTTCTTCATTTCAAGCCAATCGAACACAAACATAAAGAAAAGGGAGTGGAGGCCACACGAAAACACGTTTCCCCGACTCTTTCCACCCACTTTCCTGCAAACAAAAAGATTTATTTGTGGGTCTTACATTCTATTGTTGCCTTTCGACCAAGAATCGTGATCGATATTCGCTTTCTTTGGCTTGTCTTCGACCAAACAGACCTCAAATGTTGACGTTAAGTGGTTGGGTCGTGATAATTGTGTACAGTGACTAAAGAGATTCATGGTAGTCCTTGCAGAATCCATTTTGTATTCTGAATCCAATTCATAGTAGACCTCACTTGTAATGAGATCTTTGAGAGAGGAATTGCTTTTCCAAAGAAGTGAAAGAAGAGATATCAAGTAGTTAACCTAACCACTATCAAATCACCACCTATGCGGTTCAGTGTATCAAACAATCCGTCGCCATTTAGCTGAGACGACCGCGTTAAAGTCTCTAAAGTAAATGACTCCAAGAATATATCGCCAAATTCTTCACGCTTGCAAATTTGGTCTCACTTGATTAAATCTCCCTTCATCTTTAACCTTGTAGCATGATCATGTGTGTGGTAGGGCAGACTACACCGAATTAAGCATGGTGATCCTCCCTTTAATCTTTTAATCTAAGAGCAAAAACACTTGAAGAGTATCTATATATCCATATAATATGCAGAATGTTGAAATAGAATTCATTATTATTATCACTTGACATGAGGAGAAAATTGTTGAAATTGTCAACATTACACGATACCGACTCCTCCTTAATTATTCCAAGCATTATATACTTGTACTCCCATCCCCCAAACACAAACTTATAATTCTTCAGAAGCCCTCATTACATGCACATATATAATATATACATGCACGTTCCATTCTGAATTCAGAGGTCACGAAGCTCACAATCCCAGCAGGAGAGCACCCATGATCCCCACCCCAACAGTACTTGCACCTGCTTCCATCTGCCCTACGCCGGACTTGGACGCGTCCGCCACTTTGTCCGCCTTCTCTGAGCCAGGGGCATCGGCCTCATGCGCATCAGCATTGGGTGACTCAGCCTCAGGCGCATCAGCGGCCGTGGGTGGGACAGTGACCACAGGCTCATGGGCTGGAGGTGGACTGGCCGGAGGTGCCTTGGTGGTCTCATTTGAACCCGAAGGCGAAGGAGTACCTGCCTTGTCAATCCCTGGAGGAACAATGATGCTGCTCACCTGCAGCACGGAGAGATTGTAGGGCTTGGTCACCACCACGTCGATGAGCTCCGAATTCAGCGGCGAGCCGGGCATCGCGGACCCGAACTTGATCCAGTTGTTCACCTTGCTGATGTTGACGAACCCTTGCCTGCGGTCGGCGGTCCCAGTGGTCTGGTACAGGGTGGCGAGGGTAACGGAATCTTCCTTCATGTTCTGGATCTTGTCCGCATCATAGTAGTCGAGGACGACGTGGACGGCGAGGACACGCTTGAGGACGTCGGGGGCGAGGCCTTTGGCGGGCCGAGGCCGGAGCCATCGACGGCGAGGACGGTAACGCTGCCGCGGTGGTTGATAGCGTCAGGGAGATTTGCCTGGGAGAGGAGGCTGTTGAAGCCGGAGAAGCTGGGGAACCCCTCGAGGATTTGGGTGATGTTGAAGGAGGCGGCGGGGGCGGCGATGAGGAGGAGGAGGATGAGGAAGAGGGGAGGGGATGCCTTGGTGCCCATCCTTTGGTTTGGTGTGTTGTTTGTTATTGAAGGGATTTAGTACGAGTTGAGAGAGAAGAGAAGGGGAGAGATTATATAGGTATCCGATTGAGTTGAGCGGGTCAGCGATCCTCATATTAACTGGATGGTTTCTGTTTCTCCCGCAAATTTTGGATGGATTTGAGGCTGGCGATTGATCATTAATAAGCGGGGAGATCTCCTCGCCTATTGCGACCGAGAGCCCCATATTTAGAACCCTACGTGGAAAGAAATTATCAGATTGGTTAATATTAATTCCCAATTATGTGTTTTGAAATATTCACAGAAGTATATATTTTTCAGCTAGATCGGGATGGAGTCAGTATTTTTTTTAGAGACTTGAAGGGTTAAAAAAAGAATCAAGAAATTTATAAGAGAATTGTCGATGAAAGATTATGAGTGAATTAAAGTTGAACTACTTGTTCAGTCAAGGGTCATAAGATAGAAATCAAATAGCAATTTTAGAAATATATCTCTCAAGGAAAAATATGAATTTTTTTTTTTTCAAATTTAAGGAAAAGAAAGAGAAAGCTAGAAAATAGTGAATATTTTTGTTGTCAGAAAACTGATCATATTGAAAAATAAGTTGCTACGAAATAAAAATGCTCCACAACACACTATTTACAAAAAAGTTTGAGCGTGTAGAAGAATGAAATTGGTATAAGAACATAGTTCAAGTGAACTTTCTTACAAATAACTTAAGGAAAAAGAGAATATTGAAGAACGTTTGCACCTTTAGGCTAGTGATCAGGTTAGAAAAAGTTAGGGTATTTGACTAATATGGTTATAGTCAAAAATAAGTTAGTGAAATTGAAAGAAACTAAACATTCTTATGTGCCATGAGACACAATAAGAAAGTGCAAGTACTAGAGGGGAAAAACAGAGAAAAAGAGTAGATTAAAGATGTGATATGTATGCTACAATTACCAGAAAATCTTACTAGTTTGGGCCAATAGATGAAAAGAGGAATTTTTTTGTCATCTCAACTATGGCAGGTATTCAATTTACAACAAGAGAATAAGGAATTAGTAATTTCAACAACAATGATAGAAACCAATTGTAGTTTCTAAACCTATGATGAGCACTTTTAAAATCTAATCATGTAATTTTACATGTCAGTTTGTTTATGATCAATCAGTTTACTGTGAGACAGACCAATGAAGACACAAATATAGACATAAACCCATCGGATCCAAAAACTTAAGCTGATAAATAGAGACTTAAGTTTTTATTTATGTCATTTATATTTACTCAATTATTCCATCTGAAACTATTCAAATCACGCGTGATGACAAATATCCTCTTTCATGTGTGATATTCACAGTAGTTACATGACCAGACAAATCCCACAACTAGGGTCGGTAATCGGCCCGGCCCGGCCAAGGCATGATGTGTCGGCATGAAATTTCTTGCTACATGGATAATGAAAAATACTTTGGGTCATATTATAACACCTGAATTATTAAACCCTAATTAAAATATTAATAACTTTATTAATGTGCATATTAGGGATTCAATTCTTTGATTAATGAACAATTAATTATATTTAAGCTTTAAGTGTATTTTAATGTGTATATAGAGTGAGAAGGGATAAATACAAGTGTGTGTGTGTGCGAGCCCGCGTGCATTAATTTATATAAATAGATGAATGAAGACAAGAACTAGAAAGAGAGAGAGAGAGATCAAGATTTTTCTAGAGAAAGAGAGATCTAGAATAAATAACTATCACCCAAATTCTTTTCTGACCTATATATACCATCTATTGAGTAATTATTCACTCAAGAACAAAAATCCCCAAATCCTCTCCCTTTTTCCATTTGAGAAAAACACTAGCTTCTCCTACATTTAAATCTTATCAGTTAATTTATTTTCCTTCTCTTTCCTCTTCTTTTTTTTCTTTTTCTTTTCTTTTATCCTCCAATTAGAGCCGGCTAACCCCAAGCCTGGCTCGAGATCAGACCCGAGCCAAGTTGGCTCGGTCAATAATTACCGAGAGCAATAAAGGAGGACGAGGTGAGATGTGTGAGCAAGAAAGAGGAGAAGGTGCAGTGGTATGCTTGGTGGTTTATTAATCGCATAATTAATCAATTGTGGAGGTAAACTAGCACCCCTTGCCTTTTAATTAAAATTTCTTTGATTAATAGTTATATGCTAACCCTAAATTTTAATATATAAAAAATAATAGGAAATTGACGCGGCGATTCGTGAGCTTCATTGATATTAGAAACTCGCCGAATCGGAGAGTGAGTAAATTTCCCTTTTGTTCTCAATTGACTTCCATAGTTGAATTTTGAAATTTTTGATTCTGGTATCCTATTGGAAACTTGTTAATTATAGGGTAAATTGTACAAACTTGTTAATTATATTGTAAATCATGGTGTAAACTCGTTAAATCATGATATCAGAAAATTCCCTAAAAATTGATGCAAATTATATAGTTTGATAATATATATATATATATATATATATATATATATATATATATATATATATATATATATATATATATATATATATATATATATATATATATATATATATATATATATATATATATATTTAGTGATTAAGAGGCAAATTGTGTCACTCAGAAGGGGACTGAAATAATGTATCGATGTCAGTAAAAAGAAAAATCTTGAATCCATTGCCAAGTTGTTCATGAACCGAAAGCTTGAGAAATTATATTGAATACATCAATAAACCCAAATGAAAACTCATTGTATAAAACATGTCTAGGGGTGCCAACTTGGTTGGGCCAGCCTAGCAACCTACACAGGCCTGGCCCCTGGGGCACGGGCCCGGCCCGACGCACTGACATCCAGGCCAGACTTGGCCTGAGTCTGGCTCCCCCCATAGTTCAGACCCGGGTTCACTAAACATGGCACACGACCTGCCTGGGTCAGGCCTAGCCCGGTGGCCTGGCATGGGGCCCGCGCCCAATAGCTCCAACCCTTCCTCCTCAGCCCGCCTCCCACACCTCTGCCGCCCTCCCCTCCAGGCTTCTCGACCTCTCCTCTGCAGATGCTTGGTGTGCCAAAATAGAGAATAGGAAACATGCATATGGAAGAGTCAATATCCTCTGAAGATGTTTTTCTTTTTTTGGCT
>JAVJIF010012700.1:102500-177855 GCA_038442645.1 Agave tequilana
ATCTCAAACCCCCCCCCCCCTCAGATTTATTGTTTTCAGGTGAAGGTAAGGGCAAGAGCCTTGCTTGATGTTTTTTGTGGCGAAATGGAGAACCGGAGACATGCATATGGAAGAGTCAAAATCCTTCGAAGATGTTTTTCTTCTTTTGCTTACCCACTTGTCCTTTGGAACCTTTATGTGTGTATATATATGTCTTAGTTAGTATGTTGGTGTAACTAGTATAGACTTGTCATGTATGAGTTGATGGGTAGAAACATGAAAGTATATGTCTATATTTTGATGCTCTTTTAATATAAAGTTGTGAGATGGGAAAATTCATCAAAAGTTATGTTCTTGGGTATCAATATTATCTAATGAATTGATTATTGAAAGTATTATCTTTAAGGACGTTAAGTAAATGATGTCAAGCTGAAATTTTAATTTAATAGCTTATATTGTATAGTGATGTATCAGGACATGCTCCATATTATAAAAAAGATGTTACAGAAATTTTCAATAAGTCTTGATGATTATCTGAGTTATCAGAGTAATTTAAATTATTGTTGATGATTAAGTTATGATTAAGATAATTTGAGGTGATTAAAATCTTAAGACCGTTTAGTGTGTGTGTGTGTAGTTCCGGAAGGATTCGAGGCCGAATCCTTCTCACTCAATTATAACCCTACGTCATCTGAATGAAAAATTCACTCTATTGAAGTTGATCTATATTATTTCAAGTAACTCAATTGCAAAAATCATGTATTTTAAAAACTTTTTGCCCATCCATCAAGTTGGTGAAAAATGGACGGCTGAAATAGTGATTTAGTTAATTTAATTGTGTAAAATATTTAAAATGTAATAAAAATTAATGGATGAGGGTTTTTAAATGTTTGGATCATGATGAAATGGTCAGATCGTATGTCTAAAGACGTAGATCTAAGAAATATGCTTATTTTGGCCGTCCATTTAACGCCTACTTGATGGATGGGGAAAAACTATTCAACATGATTTTTTATTTTTATTACTTGAAATAATGGAGATCAACTTCAACCGAATGGATTTTGCATTCAAATGTCGTGGGTTATATTTGATTGGGAAGGATCCGGCCTCATATCCTTCCGGAATGACACAAGTCTATGTCATATGTATAGTATGTGTGGGTGTGTGGGTGTGAGAGCCTGCGTGATGTCGAGCACTCTTTTCAGGTCTGTGAGATGATCGCCTTTGTCGTGGCTTTTCACGACAATATCATCAACATAGCAATCTACGATTTTGCGTATATGCTCATGGAAGATCACATTCATGACGCGTTTGATATGTCGCACCAGCGTTTTTTCAAGCTAAAGGGCATTACTGTGTAGCAGTATACTCCCAAAGGCGTCCTGAGAGATGTGTGCTTTTCATCTTCAGGGTACATGTTTATCTGATTATACCCTGAGAAGCCATTCATGAAAGACATCCTCTTAAAATCGCACGGATTGTCAATCATAACATCTGTGATCGGGAGAGGAAATTCGTCATTAGGGCAGCGACATTCAGATCACAGTAGTCGATGCAAATCTACATCTTTCCATTCTTTTTGGGAACGGGAACGATATTGGCCACCCAATCAGGATACTGCTCATCCCTGATGAAACTAGAGTTTATGAGTTTTTTGATTTCTGATTTGATTTCTTTCATGATCTCAGGACGGAACTGTTGTTGCTGATGTTTGACTGATTTGGCGTCCGGGTTGATGTTGAGATGATGTATAGCAATCTAGGGATCGAGCCCCAGCATGTCCTCGTAATTTCAAGCAAAGACATCTAATATACTCTCGTATGAGCTGTATTAGGTCTTTTTTCTCAGAAGATGACAAGCTCTCGCTTATGAAGATGGGCTTGAGGTTAGCCTTATCTCCAAAATTTATCTGAGTCACTTTATCCTTAGTGGGTGATTCACTTTGTTCAAAGCGTATATCTCAAAGAGTATTTAAGTGTTTAATACATGGACCAGAGTCCAACTGAATTAATTCTTCAGATTTAACGGTATCTTCTCCATCATCTTCCAAATGGTTGTTTGATATTATGTTTACTGAGAGACTTTCGAAGATATCATCAACTGACATTTGAGTCCCACGTTGACGTTGTTGATGAGCTATCACTATAGGCCTCTTTTCAGAGTTGTGATCTAATAAGACTAGTGTAATTAGATAATCGAACCTTCTTCGGGTCTTGTGGTAGTAATCGAGGTCTTTGCCTTTTGGTACAAATGAACGAAGTAGTGCTCCTTTTCTTTTGTTGAAATTAAGGCCTGATTTTTTGATAAAATTATACCCCATTCTTTTCATTATGTGACGTGATTTTTGTCTATAATGAAAGAATTGTGGAGACTCAGAATCACCCCCTGAGCTTTCACAAGCTACGGGCTTAGTTTCGATCCGCCCGAATAGAATCGGTTTTGATCCTTTCGCTTGGCTGGTATTCTAAAGAGCATTGGGTGTGCCTCCAATCTTTTCGCTTATCAGGAGAGATGACTTTATTGGTGCGTGCAATGATATCAAAGCATTCATTGCTAATTAAGGATCACTACCCACGTCAGTACTAGTGTCTGACGGTACAGAATCCGAAGTGAATGTAGAAAGGTAAGCCAAATCTAAATCTTCATTGATAAACCACTCGCTTTCGACATTAGCGGTGGTATTGAAATCGAGCCTATCAATACTAGTTACAAGGGGATTTATTCTTCAGAGGCACTCTTCTTCTTCTGGCTTTGTATCAGCTTCGTTGCCAGAGTCGTGTTTTTCTGGGTGTGGACTCTCATCAGTCTCAAGAGAATCCTGATAAAAGAGAGAATCAGTAAAATAATTTTCAACTGTTTTCAACGGATGCCTTTCGAATATCAACGTTCTCATATTTCATTACTTGATGAAGAGTTGATGAGACAATATCGTTATCGTGAATCCAAGGTCGTCCCAGCAGCAGATTGTACGAGGTGTCAGTATCAATGACATAACATGTCATCTCAGATTTCAGGTCCCTAATTTGACACCTAAGTTTGATTTTCCCCATCGGCGCGTGCCATTGGCGTTAAAGCCATAGATGATTGTCTGAGTGGCACTTAATTGGTGGGCAGGGATTCTCAAATGTTGCATGACCTTGCGGGGCATAATGCTCAACGCGGATCGTAGATCAACTTGAATACATCTCACTTCAGATGATCCGATATACCTTGTGTAGTACATAGGTCTATCATGATTCCATTTAACTTGCATGTCTTCTGGGGTGAAGGTGATGTAGGAAAACTGCTCGAGGTATGGTGGCAATGGTTGTCATCTTCCTCTTCATATATAGCAGGAATCTGAGTCACAAAAACCTCTGCATCTGTTAATGCTTCTCTTAAAGCATCTCTTGTAGACTTGGAAAGGCTTAGGAGCTCATAAAGAGAGATTCGAGTAAGAATGTTGGTTAATTGAGCCAAGACATTAAAATAGAAAGGAGTTGAAGGTCCCACATCATTTTTCTGAAGAACTTTGACATACCGAAGCTCTTTATGCTTTTCCATGGATGGCTTCGTGGAATGCTCTTTTGTTTCCTCAGCTGGCTGTGGGGAGTTTACTATCGGCTCACCGTACTATTTCAGGTACTGCTTGCCAGACCGAGTCTTTGATGTAGGAGGTGTGCCTGTGTCAGTAGCAAAGGCGGATTCCTCATCTCCTAAACTAGTAAGAGAGGCGACATCTTTCTCAGTTTCTCTTGTAGAGATACTCACCACATTGCTGGAGGATACTTTGGCCTTGCCTTTGGCCTTCTTGTTTGTGACTGTCATCCATTGCTGACTTTGAACAATATCAGGGTGGATTCACATTGTTTCTCCTCGAGGAGTAGGCACTGGGATGAAGCCTTTCTCCTTCTGGTTGTGAGGATCAGTATTGATCACTCTTAGTTCCTCTTTCGGGATGGAAACTACTCCGGTTGGCGCTAGCGGAGATTTCGTCCAAATTAAATAGGTGAAGAGGCTGTCATGTTGGCCGTCACCTTTTTCTGTTCTAGACGGATTCCACATCGATCAGAGCCTGAAGCACATCTTTAAAGACATAGCAATATTTTGTAGGGTGCCCCAGCATTCAGTGATATAGACAATACCTGGGATCATCAGTCTTCCTTACTTCTTCAAGACGTCTGATCTCCAGCAATTTGAATCTGTTACTCTTTTGGAGTAATTTGAACAAAAGACCACATGCTCATCCTTAAAGGAGTACAGTTTATTGGCACGTGCTTGGCCGGGAGTCATTCCTCCTCTGACTAACTGGATCTTTGAAGGTGACTTGACTTCAATTGCTAGAGTATCTCTGTTGGCCCGTAGGCCTTTCACCCTAGTTTTGATGATGACTAACTTATGAAGTTATAGTACTAATGATCTTGTGTTTATTAAGTTTTAGATATTAATCAAGATCATAATTGGTGTTTAGCTGCAACAAAGACGTGAAGTCAAGCTTCAAAGCTTTCACAAGATTGATTCAAGAGCTCGAAGATCGCATCAAGTACTCGAGATGGGGTCAAGCTCTATGAATCTTGTTTGGATTGAGTCGTCTTGAAGAAGAAGATCGACAAGAAGATTTCGGTCTAGGTTTGTTTTGTTTACATCTTGTGTAAAGATAGAATAGTTTTGAATTGCTCAAGTTCACACACACAAAGTTTATAGTTTGGTTTTTAGTTTAACCATTTTAGTTTCAAAAGTTTATGCTTATTTGGTTTAAACAATACTCATAGAATCAAGTTTTTATAGTTTTGTGTTTCGGATTATCATATAAACATTTTTCTGTTTTCATGAAGAGGTTTCATCAAAAGAAGTTTCCATGGTTTACATGTATATTGGATTTCATTCATATATATTGATTTTTCATATATGTTTAGAAAAACTTATTTTGGTGTATCTAGTTATGTGTTTCAGTTTTGTTTTTATCAAAACGTATTTTGGTATTTAATGTCAAAAACAAGGATATATCATTTACTATGTGTATTGGATTCTATCCATGCACATCATGCTTCCAATATATTTCAATATCTTGTTTTGAATTTTTACAAGTTTATAGATTAATCAGATTTCCATTTCTAAGTTTGGATTTTCGAAAATACAGTTTTTGGTTTATGCTTTTATTTATTTACCTCAAAAAAGTTCACATGTTTGTAATATGTGTTAATTTTTTATCACATATTTGTACTTTGATTTATTTGCATGAACTTATTTTTGTGAAATTTATTGGATTTAATTGAATTTTTATGTATTTAACAAGTTGGTTTTTAAACCCTAAAATATTATTTTTGGGCTGCTTGCGGTCGACCGACCGGTCGACTGAAGCCTGGCTTGGTCGACCATGCAGCCGATCGACGTGCACACATGCACAAGCCCATAGGGCAGTCGACCGATCGATCAACCGACTGGCTCAACCCAACTTTCTATTGGGGGCCAGTCGATCGAGCATTCGATCGACCTTTGTGAGACCCTTCTATGTTTTAGGGACGGCCGACCTGACGGTCGACCGGTAACCCCAATGATTGGTCACTGATATTGCATATTCATTGTCACATTCCTGCATTTTATCTTATATAAACTCTACTAATTAATCATTTTTACCATTTAAATTATGCAGGCCTTTGCTAAAAGAAAGGGAAGAGAAACAAGCTCAAAAGCCCATTTAAATTCTGATTTAATTCAGAATTAAATCAAATCAATGATCATGGCAGATATTGATTGATACACAATATTGCATATTTTACCACATAATCCCCATGCATATTGCAAATAAATATATGATTTTTACTCATCTTCTCTTTATTTTTACAGGTCCACAACTGAAATGAGAGAAAGCCCAATAATCACTTTAATTAGCAATAATTAAAGAGATTAATTTCAAGCCCAAGATAAAGCCCAAATTTGAAATTAGAATCCAAAGAGATCCGCGTAACAACTCAAGATTCTAGAAGACCACGTGGATAACAACCTCGCAACCAACCTGTACCAGAAATCTGTTGCCCAACAGATTCTGTTTTGCCGCAACAGGGTTGTGGATCTGCGGCAGTTTTGATTCAGTTGGATCCCAGATTTTGCGCCAACAACCTGGATCTCGAAGCTTCTCCAGAGGTCTATAAATACTTCACTTGGACCTGCGAGCAAAGACTGAACAGCAAGAGAAGGAGATTAGAGATTAGTTGCATGTATTTTCTTAGGTTTTTCTTTAGGTTTTAGTTCTCCTTCCTCTTCTTCCCTAGATCTTTGCAAGAGAGAGATTGTAAGAGAGAGAGAGCTTGTGTAAGCAAGGGTGACACTTGTGGAGCAAGGATTGATCCATTCTCTTCAACTCTACTTGAGCAAATTCTAGTATTACTTGCTTTCTTTAATTCATGCTTTTATTTCCTTGCAATTTTACTTCATGCTTGCTTTTATTTTCTTTTAATGGCTTATAGCTAACTTTTCTACATGTACTAGCTAACACTAATCTTGCTTAACTTCTAACTCATGGGTGATTGCTTAAGTTCATCTTGCAAGTTGGATGGTCTTCTCTTCTCCGATGGGTAAAACCCCCCGTCATCCAAGTGAGAAAGTAATTAGGTCAACACGCAAGACAAATCTATGCCGATGAATCAACATGAGGCAAGCATCACTATCAAGGAGATTAGTAAGTTAGCAAGTTAGTTAGCTAGTCATGGTTTTCTTCATCTTCATTCTTGATTTCTTTTCTTTTTCCATCATGCACGAAGCCACCACTTCTTTCATATTCTTTTCCATGATTGTTTTATTCTTTTAAGAACAAAGAAGACACTTCGTTTACTTTCTTCACTACGGACCGTAACGCTTCTATCGCTAGCTCTCCCTGAGAATCGACTCGGTATAGCTCTATGCTATAACAGAGATAAGAAAGGGTATATTAATCATCTTTCATACATTTGTGGAGTAATCTAAGCACGAGAGGTTGTTTCTAAATCTTAACTCTCTTTCATTTGAATATACATTGTGTGCTAACAATACTTTTTTCCTCCACATTTACATACACCTTTCCCGTCTTAATCAAAATGGCGCCGTTGCCGGGGAGAGCAACGGATTTTCTTTAAAGTGAAGAACTAAACGAATATTCTTCTCTGTTGCAGGTTACAGGTTGAAGAAACAGGAAACTTTGCATTGCAGTGACATATAAGTGGACCTGGGCCTCTGCTCTCGAAAGCAGAGACCAGGATCCCTCAGTTTTGCCGCAAATTCTGGGTTTTTGCCGCAGAATTGCGGCAATCCTGAGTTGACTACTTACCAACTTTCTGCAGGGTCTCCAGCTTTGCAAAATTCAACTGCTGCAATAATTAATACTTGTATTCTTCACCTTATATCTGCTAATAATCAACAATAAAAAATTGGTTGTAATCGTTAAAAGTTGATTAGACATTTACATTTCTAGGCACGTGTCTTTTCAATTCATTTACTTTTACTGTTGAAGAGTGCTGGATGCAAGGTACGTAAGCATTGCATGTAGACTAGGAATCATCTCTTGCTTGATTTTCATGCTTTGAGTGAATCCTTGTTATCTATCTTGTACACTTGCACAATTCAATTTTAAGGTCATAACCGATAAATAAGATAAGGTGGGGAGTTCATTACCCTTTCCTTAGCCCGAAAACCACAATCCAAGCACTCACTAACCCAAGCCTAATTTAATAAAAAAATAGACGTTGGCCCTAGGGACATCTCAGACTCATCTAGGAGATTATCCTAAGGAGGAAAAGTGTTGGAATTTAACTTTTGTAAAATCAGTGTCTAGGAAAGGGATTGAGGGCCGAAAGCCCGAAGGTTGCTGGTTACTTAATTAAGGAACGTCTCTGACGGAAAACCTCCCAACAACCTTGACCTTTCCTGGCTGATTAGCTTGTGGTCAAAGTCTACACTAAACCTCCCGTGGACAGTCTATCAGTTAGGAGTCGTCTAGGTCATAAGTCTACCCTAACTTAGGTTAGAATTTTTTTTTTGGTTTATTTGTTTGTTTCTTTTTGATTGTGATTTTTTGTGTGATATGGCATTCAACAATTCTTTCCATCCTAATAATAATCCATATTTCACACCGACTCCATATTCGGATAATTCCAACCCGGCGTTTTACAATACGCACCAACCAAATACACCGGGTTGTCCTTATCCGAACCAATATGACCCATACCCCCCATCTAATAATTATAATTTCCATAATAATTTCAACTCTTCACCGAGTAATTGGGGATTCACGTACCCCGAGTCAAATTCTCAAATTCCTTGTCCACCATATTCACCTTGTCCACAGTATTCATGTCCCGATTCCGCTTCATATACTCCTTTTTCTGAACAACCTATTGAAGAAAAATCTGAGTTACTAAAGAGTACATAAGCCAATTTACAGAGAGTCGAGCAAAAACTTCAAGAACCATTTGCCTCTCCAATTCCACCATATTTTCAAGAGTCTTACTCAGTTTCACCTTTTCCTAATGAACAACCATTTGTCATGGAAACGAGTAAAGATCTCTTGTGTGAGTCCACTCTTCCATCACCACACATTTTTGACTCACACTATTCACAAAATTTCCAAATTCAAGATTCCTATACTCCCATTCTAGAGCAACCATTTGGATACACATCAAGTCCAGATGAGAGTATAGATAGCTTGAAGGAGTCTATGTTACAAATGCAAAAAGTTCATACCGAGTTTTTCAATAGTGTGCAAGAACAATTGAGTCAATTGGATAACCGTCTTAGGAATGAGGAAACTCTATCCTATCAACCTTTGACCAATTCAATTATGTCACACTCTATTGATATGACCCAAGACTCTTGTCATTTTGGAAAGCATGATTCAATTTCAGCACAACCACCTGAACTTGTCCAAACTTCAAATCCCATTGACATTTTGGCAAGTTTTCCTTTTCCTGAAATTGAACTTGAATATGAATATGATCCTGAACTTCCACTTGATGATTCAATTCTACTTCCTGATTCAATTATGACTCCAGTGTCTTCACATGATTTCACTTCATTTCCTGAGTTAGTATTGGATCCAGTGCCTATCCATTGTGAAATTGAATCACCAATATTTTATCATGATCATATTGAACTTGACCAATTTCATACTTTTGAAAGTCCCATTGATAAATTGGCAAGTTCACATTTTTGTGGAATTAAACTACATGAGGAATGTGATCTTGAACCCCAACTTAGTGATTCAATTCTTTTTCCTGATTCAATAATGACTCCGGTAACTTTACTTGACTTCAATCTTTTCCCGGAGTCGACGTTGGATCCTGTCCCAATTCATAATGAAGTTGAATCACCCATCTTTGAGGATCACATTGAACTTGACCAATTATACACTTTTGATGATCCTATTGACAAATTGGCAAGTCCTCCATTCTTTGGTATTGAACTACATGAGAAATGTGGCCTAGATTCTCACAATCTCTTTACTTCTGAAACTGATTGTACAATTCTGACGGAAAACGTTGACCTTAGTTTTGAAGAACTGTATGGCGATGAGCTTGAATTCCTTAATATTAGAAGTAAAGAGATATCACCCATATTAGGTCACATTCCATTGTTGGACAATACATGTGGACTTGAGCTTTATTTTCTTGACTTGGACCTAATTCCTGAAATCATTTCGACTCCTGAACCATCACTTGACTTAAGTCACTTTACTGAGTCAGTATTAGATCCTGTCCTTCCTGAGTCCAAGTCAACCGTTCTATCATTTCATACACCATTCTGGGACAGGGTAGTTGACAAATTTGACTCAGAAATTTATTATGGAAAATGAAAATTAGATGGGGTTAAATACTTAATAAAAATCCTTCATGAATTTATCTTTTTAGTGGGTCATATTCATGATATTTCTGGTGGGTTCCTCAAACTCAAAGCAAAGTTGATTGGGCCATGTTTCGTGGACCATCAGACCACCACCGGAACCACCACCTTAAGGTAATTTTTTTTCTTTCCTTTTCCATTTTGTTTCATGCATACATATATCATGATGCATTGAAGACAATGCATGAAATAAGTGTGGGGGAGGGTTTACTAACATAGAGTTTTTAGATTTTTTTTTCTTTTACACTTCTTTTAGAAATAAAAATTAATAATAAAAAAATAAAAAATAAAAACTTTTTGAAATAAGAGACAAAGTTTTGATCTATTTTTAAGAAGATTAAGATGTATCTTAGAAATTAAGAAAGCCTTAATTATGACATCTTAAACCTAGTTGAAATAATAGATCTTGTTTGAAATTATAGGCTAAGTAAGTAAAATTGGGGAGATATTTTTATCTTAAATTTTTTGCCTTAGAAAGTATGCACTTCACATTTACACAATTTTTGGGATGGAAACAAAGACCTAAAATGTCATATATAAAAATATATATATAAATAAAAAATATATATATATATATGTGAATAAAACATCACTTATTAAGCTGGATAACTATGCCTCAAGAAGCATGATTATTCACGCCTAACGGTGAAAAACATCACTCATTAAGCTGGAGAATTATGCCTCAAGAAGCATAATTATTCACGCCTAACGGTGATCAAAAGAATAATCCCCTTTAGTTTTGTGGCCTTTTTCACTTGAGTCCTTAAACCCGAGGGATGTTTTCTCATCTGGTGCCCTAAGACCGACTGGTTTGGGAGTCATCGGTTATAGGCTCGTTACATGGGTGAACTAGAAAGCCTAAACTAAGGGAAGAAAAAAGAGAAAAAGAAAATAAATATATATAAATAAATGGCTTTATGGTTAGAGTTGAAATCCCAGAAATCTTCACTATCACGGTGTGCATACTATCTAGGTTTTATGAAAGATAAAATATTCAATCCAATTTTGAACTCTTACCTTAATTGAAGATAAGATCTTGCATGGAGACTAAGTTTAAGGGAGAATGATTATAGGTGGACTTATGACCTAAGATCACTTATATTTTTGCAAAAATAGTTCGAAAATATGTCTCTCTTTCAAAATGCGTTTTCAAAACACTAACATTTGTCTTCTTTCTTTAAGGATTTTGTGGGTGTAATCCGCTGAAAACCCTCAGGAGACAACACTCCTCCTCTAGGGTAACCTAGAGGTTTAACGGCTTGTTGCACGTGCTCAGTGCAATCGCGTCACCTGCGAAAGTGGTGTAATAAAATTGGTAGTATAGTTTTTCTTTTCTTTGTTTTGCTCGGGACGAGCAAAAGAATAAGTGTGGGGGTGTGATTGATACACAATATTGCATATTTTACCACATAATCCCCATGCATATTGCAAATAAATATATGATTTTTACTCATCTTCTCTATATTTTTACAGGTCCACAACTGAAATGAGAGAAAGCCCAATAATCACTTTAATTAGCAATAATTAAAGAGATTAATTCCAAGCCCAAGATAAAGCCCAAATTTGAAATCAGAATCCAGAGAGATCCGCGTAACAACTCAAGATTCTAGAAGGCCACGTGGATAACAACCTCGCAACCAACCTGTACCAGAAATCTGTTGCCCAACAGATTCTGTTTTGCCGCAACAGGGTTGTGGATCTGCGGCAGTTTTGATTCAGTTGGATCCCAGATTTTGCGCCAACAACCTGGATCTCGAAGCTTCTCCAGAGGTCTATAAATACTTCACTTGGACCTGCGAGCAAAGACTGAACAACAAGAGAAGGAGATTAGAGATTAGTTGCATGTATTTTCTTAGGTTTTTCTTTAGGTTTTAGTTCTCCTTCCTCTTCTTCCCTAGATCTTTGCAAGAGAGAGATTGTAAGAGAGAGAGAGAGCTTGTGTAAGCAAGGGTGACACTTGTGGAGCAAGGATTGATCCATTCTCTTCAACTCTACTTGAGCAAATTCTAGTATTACTTGCTTTCTTTAATTCATGCTTTTATTTCCTTGCAATTTTACTTCATGCTTGCTTTTATTTTCTTTTAATGGCTTATAGCTAACTTTTCTACATGTACTAGCTAACACTAATCTTGCTTAACTTCTAACTCATGGGTGATTGCTTAAGTTCATCTTGCAAGTTGGATGGTCTTCTCTTCTCCGATGGGTAAAACCCCCCGTCATCCAAGTGAGAAAGTAATTAGGTCAACACGCAAGACAAATCTATGCCGATGAATCAACATGAGGCAAGCATCACTATCAAGGAGATTAGTAAGTTAGCAAGTTAGTTAGCTAGTCATGATTTTCTTCATCTTCATTCTTGATTTCTTTTCTTTTTCCATCATGCACGAAGCCACCACTTCTTTCATATTCTTTTCCATGATTGTTTTATTCTTTTAAGAACAAAGAAGACACTTCGTTTACTTTCTTCACTACGGACCGAACGCTTCAATCGCTAGCTCTCCCTGAGAATCGACTCGGTATAGCTCTATGCTATAACGGAGATAAGAAAGGGTATATTAATCATCTTTCATACATTTGTGGAGTAATCTAAGCACGAGAGGTTGTTTCTAAACCTTAACTCTCTTTCATTTGAATATACATTGTGTGCTAACAATACTTTTTTCCTCCACATTTACATACACCTTTCCCGTCTTAATCAGATATGCAGAAGATTTAAGGAGATTAGAGCAAATTGGAGCAGATAATACCGAATAGGAATCAGTTAAATTCAGATTTATTTGGACTTATTCGGTTAGCTTGAGGATCAACAGAGGTATCATCAAATCCGTAGAGCAATTCGAGAAACCAATTGAACAAACGGACGGATTGTGAAATTAGGGAGCTGCATTCCCTGAATGTGTCCATCTGGCCACAAAACTACCGCGAAAACGCCGTGTTTCCGTCGTAACCTCGAGACTGCTTCGCCATTGCAAGTGCCCTTGATGGCCTATGATGATAAACAATCATTTCTTTATTAGTTTAGCTTGCCCTTTTATTCATAGTGTAGATCGAGAACGAGAAAGATTCTACACGCCATGCTTGATCGCCTTCAAAAACTAGATAAGTCATAGTAACGGATTCAAGGTATATAAGCACTGAAGAGGTAATTAAGAATTTGTAGCTTTCTTTTAATTTTTAGTTTAAAATTCTACTTCAAAATCAATATTCTCCTTTTTATTTAGTTTTTCCTTATCTTCTGTAAATAAAACAATAACAACAACATCACCATCTTTTCTTTTACCATCTTCTTCACATTTTCTAACTTAATCTTTTTGTGTTCTTTTTCAAAAACTGAAAAGAAATTCTTAACATATTTTTGTAACCTCAAAAAGAAACGAACTTACTAAAAGCTTCCATCGCCAGTCCCTCCTTGTGGATCATGACCCGCATAGTCACTCGTCATAGCGGTAGTATTGAGTATTTGCATATTTCTATTCTTAAGTTCTGAAATTCTGTATTTTCTGTGTGCAGGTTTTAACTCAATCAAAATTTTGGCGCCGTTGCCGGGAAGGGACGGTAAGTTTTCATTTTTTTTTTGATTTACTTAAATAATTTAACCTTTTCTTCTTTATTTTTGTGTGCAATGGCTTAATTTAGGAATCGAAGAGCTGTAGTTGATATATTGCTACTCTGTACCTCTGCCCAAGAGGCAGAGCATCAGATCTCACAATTATGCCGCGCAAACGTGACAAAAGTCGTGTTTCCATGGTATTTGTGGTGGACTACTAATTGATCTTTTTGCAGGTGTTTTCACACTGCAAAATATAGCTTCTGCATGTATTAGATTTTCTTATTAACTTATTTTGCACACTGTATTAAATTCAACAGTAAAGTGGTTATTTGTAAATGATAAAAATGGTTTAGACTTGCATTTAGGAATATGTCTAATTCATTTATCTTTTACATTACTGTTGAAGAGTGCTAGAGCAAAGGTACGTGTGCATAGCATGTAGTATAAGAACACTTTAGAATTGTTTACATTGCTTAAGTGTTACTTTTTATATACATGTACACATTCCACTAAATTGATTTAAGGGCTTATCCTCTAAACAAGATAAGGTGAAAAAGTTTTTACCCTCCCTTAGCCGACAAATAATTTTCTAACCCACTAGCCCAAGCCTAACTAAAACTGAGTAGTTGTTGGTCCTAGGGATATCTTGGACTCAAATAGGAGACTGACCATAAGGCAAAGTTGATTAGAATTTAACTCTTGCCAAATCGGTATCAAAGGTTGGGGATTGATGAGCCGAAACCTCAAAGAACAGTGTTTGGTATAATTAGGCTCGTCGCTTATGCATGGATACCTCTCACTGATCTTGCCCCTACCTGGCCGATTAACTTGTGATCAGATTCTACGATATACTCCCCGTAGACAGTCTAACCAGTTAGGAGTCATCTAGGTCTAAGGTCTACCCTAACTTAAGCTAGATTTTTCTTTCTTTGTTTGTTTATTTGCCTTTTTTTTGACATCTTGGTGATATGGATTATAATCACAATCATTCCTATGCATATAGTGATCTATACTTCACCCCGACCTCTTTTGACTCGGATATTACCAACCCGACATATTATAACTTTAACCAACCAAGTATGCTGGATTGGTCTTATCCGAATCAATACATGCCCCAGTCCTAATATTATGAATAAGACTGGAACAATCACTACTCTTTACAGAGTCAATGGGGATACAATTCCCCCGAGTCATATTGTTAACCACCATTCCAACATTCAACTTCTAATTTTCCTAATCATGATCAACCCATAGAAGAAAAATCTGAGGTGATGAAGAGTTCAGAAGGCATGATTGAGTCCCAAGAATAAAAGCTGAAAATGATGGACTCACAATTTCCACAAGACTCCCAAATCCAAGATCCTTACTCCATGTTCTAAGTCCACAACAAGAAAAGAATTTATGGACTCAAATAGGAGTATAAAAAACTTGATTCACTCTGAAAATATTTTTTTTCAATCTATCATTAGGGTAGAATCACAAATGAGTCGAATGATCAATATTGTGATAGATAGAAATGAGGAAACTCTACCTAACACATGTTCAATAATTCCAAATTGCACTAGCTATATTGATGAAATTTAAGAATCATAGTATCTTGGAGACCTTAAATAAGAGTCAATTTCATCACACAAAATTGAACTTGACCAATTTTAAACCTTGGACAAATTGGCAAAATTTTCATTTAATGAGATTGAACTTGAATGTGAATGTGACCCCAATCCCCGACCTTGTGATTCAGTTCTCATCTTCGAATATATGTTGATTCCGGTATCCTTACCCAATTTGAACTAATTTTTTGAACTAACATTTATTCTTGTACCCATAGATCTAGAAATTGAATCATTAATTTTGGATAGTCACATTCTATTGATGGCAAAAGAATGTGAATTTCATTTCTTTGATTTGGACTCAACTCTTGAACCAAAATCGACACTCGAACCTAAAGTTGATTTTCGCGAGTTAGTATTGGTTTCAGAACCTATCACTCTTCAGCCCAAGTCAACCATTCCACCAAATCTCATTTTTTTTGTTAGACATAGGTATTGACCATAATGACTCAGTGATGATTTTCAAGACTGGTGATGAAAAGGGAATAATTTGATGATAGGATCTTTCAAGATCCTATTAATATTGGGGACTGTAATTATGTACATAGAAAAGAGGTCAATAAAGGTGAATTCTGTGAACCACTACATTACCTTGATTGAGTAGCAACGCTTGACCCAATCTGACCACCACCGGAACCACCATCTTAAGATAATATTTTTCTTTTCTTTATTTTTTTTTATATATTTATGCATTCATTCATATATTGAGGACAATGCATGAGATTGGTGTGTGGGAGGGTTCTAACATAACATATGTTTTCCTTTTATTTAAAAAAATAAAAAAATTAACATTTTCTTTGCCTTTAAAAACTTTTGAAAAGAGAAACAATACTTTGATCTATTTTTGTAAGAAATTAAGTTAAGTTTAAGGAATTCGAGAATCATAATTAGAATTTCTTATACTTGGTCAAAATAAGATTATTTGTTTGATTTTTAGAGTTAGGAAAAAATTTGGCAAAATAATTTAGTCTTGATTTTTATCTTGATGAAATATGCATACTTTATACACTTACACACTGAGGGTTCAACAACAAAGATTCTTATGCCTTATAAATATATATATATATATATATATATATATATATATATATATATATATATATATATATATATATATATCAAAATTCCTCATATTATGTTGGGTACTTGTGCCTCATAAAGCATAAATATTCACGCCTAAAAGTGGTCTATATAATAAATAAAATTCTTAGTTTTGTGGGCTTGTTTGCTCGAGTCTTTAAATCCTTGGGGTGTTTTCTCACCCGGTGCCCTAAGACCGTTTGGTTTGGGAGTCACTGATTAAAGGGCTCGTTACATGGGCAGATTAGAATGCCTAATAGAACTAAGGAATTCTACCACCAAAAATATAAAAAAAAAATAATAAGGCATAAGAGTTAGAGTTAAAGAACCCTGAGTCAAAATTTCACGGTCATAAAGGTACATACGACTTAGGGTAAAATAATAGACTAGATGAAAATACAGTGTGACTCCTTACCTTAATTGATAACAAGTTTTTTAATGGAGACTAAGTTTAGGATTGAAAAATTCGATTTTCCTATAACTTATAGATTACTTGAACTCTTACAATAATACTTCAAATATTTTCTCTCCATTTTCAAATGCTTTTCGAAAATACTAACACTTTGTTTCTGTTTCTTTATGGATTTTGTGGGTGTGATCCATTGAAAACCCTCACGAGACAAAACTCGTCCTCTAGGGGTAACCTAGAGGTTTGACGGCTTGTAACACATACTAAATATGTAGGTACACCTAGAGGGGGTGAATAGGTATACAAGCTAATTTATGATAAATGATGCAAAATTTAAAATTTAATTGCTAACACACTATGTGTAATCAAGAGTGACCCCGAATTTTTCGTGAAGGGCTCTGAAACTACTCCTCTAGATTCCTCTTAATTAAGAGTTGAGGTGCTATTTGAAGCTCTCTTGGTTCAACACAAGTGTGGGCACACAAACAATACCAAGTATATATATTTTATATGAACAATGAAAGGCAATGCAAGATATAAAGAGAGATAGAGTTGAGAGAGAAAGATCCAAACGCAAACACAAGGATATGTTTCGACGTTCGAACCACTGCTCTACGTCCCGCCCTCACACAGATGGATTTTCACTATGTCCATACAGGACCTTTCATAAAGGGACATCCACCGAGAAATTATAACGCAACACTTGGAGTATACAACTCCTCTCTCAAACACAATCACCTCTGCACAAGAGGGAAGGCACAAGCCTAGCACAAAGCAAAGAAGAAATAAAACTTGATAATCCAATAATCACAAACTCTCTCTTGGTGATCTCAAAGGATCACAAACAATTTTTCTCACAACACAAAGAACCTAAAAATAGATTTGAGATGATTGCTCAAGTATGTGAGAAAAAATAACAAAGAAAATACTTGAGAAAAACTTCTTGATGGATATATAAATGAAGAACAAAATAGAATTCCCAAAGACTTAATTTTCTTTGATTTTTCAAAACTTTGAAAACAAGTAAAGATAGAGAATTTTGGCACATAAACTCTTTTTAAAACTTTATTAAAAACACTTGAGAAGGTGGGAGAATCGCAATTCTTGAGAGATGTCCCCATCAATTGCTCTCCAAAATCTTAGAAGAAACAGGCCAAGGGAACCCATATTTATAGGATTCCCAAAATCTAGTCGTTGGGGTCCAGAACAGGCCAAGAATGGTCTGTCAGTCGACCGTCCCGTCAAACGGCCAATGGTCAGATTTTTGATCGTTTGGGGTTGTCGGTCGATCGGCTGGTCAACCGCCCCAAGGCAATTTGCCTGTCGATCGACCACCTGGTCGACCGAGGCCAGAACCAGAAAGTGAACTCTCTGGTCGGTCGACCGGGGCCAGATCCAGAGAGCAAGCTCTCTGGATCGGCTCACCGTACGGTCGACCGGCCTAATGGCCAGAGCCTTGTGCACGTCCTGTGCACATCGATGACCGCCTGGTCAACCGAGATCTAGTCTGCTCGACCGATCGGTCGACCGCCAGTGGTCTCAGGCTGGGTTTAGGGTTTGAAAACTTGATCTTTTAAATACCCATAAAAATTACATAAAATTCACATAAATAAGTTCATGTAAGCACATGAAATACAAATATGTTTGATCAAAAATCAACCCATATTACAAACAATTTGAACTATTTTTGAGGCATTAGAAATTAAGCTTGAAACAAAAAAAACTGTATTTCAAAACTCATTTTATTTTTGTCGCCAAGAGTTTTTGAGAAGACTTCAAAAAGAAAAACTATTTCTCAAAAACTTGTTCAAATACAAAAATAAGATATTGAAACACATTTGAAGCATAGTGCGTATGAATAGAATCCAATACACATATAAAAAGATATATCTATGTTTTTTGACATTAAATCCAAACTAAGTGTTGTTAAAAACAAAACTTGAAACACATGAATTAGAATTATCAAAATAAGTTTTTCTACAATATGAAATAATAATGTATATGGATGAAATCCAATACATATTTAAACATGTAAAACTTATTTTGATCTTATCTATTCATGAAAACCATATATGTATTTTTGAAAATCTAAAAACTGGTTAAACTGAAACCAACTTTTTGAACTTGTGTGTTTGTACTTGAGCATATCAAAACTAAGCTGTCCTTACACAAGATCTAAACTAAACATACTAAACAAACCGAGGTCTTCTCGTTGATCTTCATATCCAAGATAACTCGATCCAAACTTGATCCAAAGGAGCTAGATGCGATCGTTGGGATGTGAGCTCTTGAATCAACACTTGTTTGCTTTAACACTTTGACTATGAATCTCTTGTTGAAGTCAAATCTTTACTAAGTTCTTGATCAATATCTGAAACTTATTAAACACAAGATAATTAGCAAACTAACCTTTATAAGTTAATCATCATCAAAACTATGGTGAATGGCCTCTGGGCTAACAAAATGCAACCGTGATTCCTATGAAAGTGAGTTAGACTAGGTTAGTTCTGTTTTACTTTTTTGTTTTGCTCAAGGACGAGCAAAAGATAGGTGTGGGGGTGGGACTGGTCACTGATATTGCATATTCATTGTCACATTCCTGCATTTTATCTTAAATTAACTCTGCTAATTAATCATTTTTACAATTTAAATTGTGCAGGCCTTTGCTGAAACAGAGGGAAGAGAAACAAGCTCAAAAGCCCATTTAAATTCTGATTTAATTCATAATTAATCAAATCAAGGATCAGGGTAAATATGCGGAAGATTTAAGGAGATTAGAGCAAATCAGAGCAGATAATACCAATTAAAAATTGGTTAAATTTGGATTTATTCAAATTTATTCAGTTAGCTTGAGAATCAACAGAGATATCATCAAATTCGTAGAGCAAATCGAGAAATCAATTGAACAAATGAATGGATCGTGAAATCAGGAAGCTGCATCCCCTGGATCTGAACATCTGGCCACAAAACTGCCATGGAAATGCCACATTTCTGTCGCAATCTTATCGAGATATGGCGAGCGTTTGCTCCTTCATCTTCAGACGCTCTCCTCCGTTCTGTATTTACTACAAATACCTACAAATTCTCATTGTACAGGGAACAATTACGCAGAGAGTAGAAGCTAGGCCATCTTTTAGTCTGTAATTTAGGTTATTTTAGTTCTCTTTTATGTAATTTTCATTTTCTTTATGTAACAGAGAGGAGAGGAGTGTTTCATGGAGAAATGTTAGCAAATTTGTACTGAGGGTGACACCGGTATAAATAATCTTTTCTTTCATTGTTATTCGAATCGATTCAGAATTTTTTTTTCCTTCTTTACTCTTGTTTTTGTTTGCTTTCCTTTAATATGCTTGTAATCCAAGTGAATCCGATAGTCTCGAGATTGCTTCGCCATTGCAAGTGTTCTTGATGGCCTATGATGATGAACAACCATTCTTTTGTTAGTTTAGCTTGCTCTTTTATTCATAATGTAGATCGAGAACGGGAAAGATCCTACACGCCATGCTAGATCGACTTCAAAAAATAGGTAAGTCATAGCGACAGATCAAAGGTATATGAGCACTGAAGAGATAAGTAAGAATTTGTAGTTTTCTTTTAGTTCTTAGTTTAGAATTCTACTTCAAAATTAACATTCTCCTCTTTATTTAGCTTTTCTTTTTCATTTGTAAATAAAATAATAACAACATCACCATCTTTTCTTTTATCATCTTCTTTACATCTTCTAACTTTATCTTTTTGTTTTCTTTTCTAAAATTGAAAAGAAATTCCTAACATGTTTATGTAAACTCAAAAAGAAACGAACTTACTAAAGCGTCTATCGCTTAGTCCCTCATTGTGGATCACGACTTGCATAACCACTCGCTATAGAAATAGTATTGTGTATTTGCACATTTCTATTCTTAAGTTCTAAAATTTTGTATTTTCTATGTGCAGGTTTTAACTCAATCACCCAACGATCAGAAATCTGACCGTTGGCCAATCGACCGAGTGATCGACCGACAGGTCAAATCTAGCATTAACGGCGAGTTTTTCACAGTCTACATATTTGGGTTTTTGGGGCCAGTTTTCAATAAGATTTTCAAGAGCCAATTTTTCTCCACTTCATCTGAGTTTTAGTTAGTTTTCAAAATAAGTTTTAGAGAAACAAAATCTATATATTTATTTCGTTTCAAAGTTTTGGAGAATCAAAAGAAAACAAGTTTTGGGATTCTAGTTTCTTGTTCTAAATTTCTATATCATTTCTAAAATTTTTCCAAGAGTTTTCTTTGTGTTTTTTTTTTCAAAAACTTTGTGCACTCACATACTTGAGCTCTTCATTGCAAATCTATCCTCAAGGATCAATGTATTATGAGAGATTTTGTTTGTGATCTTTTGAGATCACCAAGTCTTATTTGTGATCTAAGTGATTACTAGGTTGTATTTCTCTTTGCTTTATACTTAGTTTTGTGCCTTTCCTCTTATGTAGAGGTGAGAGTTGGAGTTGTGTACTCCTTATTTGTAGACAGTGTAATTCCTCAGTAGAGGTCCCTTTGTCGAAAACCCTATAGTGGATAGTAAAAATCCTTCTGTGTGAAGGCGAGATGTAGAGCGGTGGTTCGAACCTCGAAACATATCCTGAAATCACCAAGAGGGGGGTGAATAGGTGACTTGCTAATCTAATGGACAACTAATGCGGAATTAAAAAAACTAATTGCAACACACTTAGTGTAACTAACGAGTGTAGCCGAATTCCCGTGAAGGGCTCTGGACTAACTCCTCTGAATAAGAGTTGAGGTGCTATATGAAGCTCTCGTGGTTAAACACAAGTGAGGCACACACAAACAACACAAGCATATATATGATATGACAATATGATGCAATGCACAAAGTAAAAGAGAGAGTTAGAGAAAGTGGATCAATCGCAAATACACGGATATGTTTTGAGGTTCGAGCACACAGCTCTACGTCCCCGCCTTCATACAGAAGGATTTTCACTATCTCGTCCACACAGGACTTCCCACACAGGGAACCTCCACTGAGAATTTTGGGCAATACAATAACCGGGAGTACACAACTCCTCTCTCAAATACAACACAACCTCTACACTTAGAGGCTAGGCTCAAAGCCACCAATATCAACCTCACAAATGAGGGATAGGCACAAAGTCAAACAAACACAATCTACCTCTTCACTAAGAGGGATACCAACACAACCTCCACTATCAACCTCTCACTAGAGGGATACCCACAATCACCTCTTACTAGAGGGATATCACAAAACAAGGATGGTTTACAACTAGGTGGTCTATCTCAACCACAAACTAATCTCTTTCTCACTAAACAAAGATCCTATAGATAGGATAGTAGATAAGCTCAAGTGTGAGAAATCAAGGTGTTTGGAAATCAAATAACAAAGAAAAATACTTGAGAAAATAACTAGAATAGATGTAGAATAAAGAACAAAATAAATATCCCAAATCTCTATTTTTCTTTGATTTTTTCAACCCTTGAAAACAAATAAAGATAGATCTTTTTGGCCTAAAAACTCTTTTGAAAACTTGTATTAAAACATTAGAATGTATGGGAATTTTGGCTCTTGAAAATCTTAAAGAAAACCAACTTCAAATGGGGTATTTATAACCCCCATAAAAATTCTGCCCATTGGCAGCTGACAAAGTCAGTTTTGACCTTCCGGTCGACCGGCCGGTCGACCGGCCAACGGTCAAAAAATCGACTGTTGAGCCTGCCGGTCGACCGCCCGGTCGACCGTGCCCAGAACCAGAGAGCAACGGCTTTCTGGCCGGTCGACCACCCGGTCGACCGGGCCAACCCGAGAGTGGGTTGACTTCAGTCGGTCGACCGGTCGGTCGACCGGCCAAGCAAGCTGGCCTGCGTGCACGTCCTTGTGCACGTCGGTCGACCGGTTCGGTCGACCGACTCTTGGTCCGGTCGACCGGCCCGGTCGACCGCCAGAGCCCAATTTTCAGAACTTGAAAACTGAGTTTTTATTATCTATTAAATCCTATAAAATCTCTTAAAATTCACAAAAATAAGTTCTTGTTATATCTTTGAAATACAAACATGTGTGAAAAAATTCAACACATATTTTAAACTATTTGAACCATTTTTGTGACTTGAAAAATTTGCCAAAAACCAAAATCCGTATTTTCCAAAACTTGAATTTTTGAAATGAAAAATCGTTTTGTCCAAAACTCATGTAAATATAAAAACATGATATTTAAATAACTTTGAGGCATATAGTATATGGATAGAATCCAATATACATGAAATATAGTATATCTATGTTTTTTACTTAAAAACCAAGATAGGTTAAACCGAAAACCAAAACCAATAAACATGAAACTTAAAATAAGTGTGTGTGTGTGTGTGTGTGTGTGTGTGTGTGTGTGTTGTGAACTTAAGCATATCACACTATCTAATCTTTACAATGGATCTAAACAAACTATACTAAAACAAACTGAGGTCTTCTTGTAGAGCGCCGTCTCCAAGTCGACTCGATCCAAACGTGATCCACTGACCTTGACTCCAAACGAGTGCTAGATATGAACTTGACGCTCGGCCTCTTGAATCACCATGTGAAAGCTCCAAAACACCTTTGTTGAAGCTAATCATCTACTAATATCTTGGTTAAATATCTGAAATAAAATATCACAAGATTATTAGTAAACTATAACTAAATGAATTAATCATCATCAAAACTAGAGTGAAAGGCCTCTGGGCCAATAATCTCCCCCTTTTTGATGATGACAAAACTCATGAAGTTATATATGCATGGATTAAAATAAGCTTCAAAGAAGCTCCCCCTTAACTCATGCATAGCAATAAATACAAAGATATGCAATGTATATTAACATGAATATGCATAAACATGCATAAAATAATGAACATGCTTTTGATACCAAATTTTAAAATAAATTATTTTTCCTTCTTTTTAAAATAAACATGTTCTTAAATACTAATTGAAAATATAAACTTAAAATAAACATGTTCCTTAAATAATTGCTCTTGATACCAATAAAAATTTCAATTTGAAAGCTTAATCAATAAGAGCTCTTGATACCAATAATAAAACTTTTAATAAAAACTCTTGATACCAATTGAAAGATAATCAATAAAAACTCTTGATACCAACAATAAAAAATTTAATAAAAGTTCTTGATATCAACAAAACAAAAACAAAAAATACTTCTCCCCCTTTTTGTAAATAAACAACTAAACATATATTTAAACTCAAATACTTCTCTCCCTTTTTGTCAATCATCAACAAAGGGGTCAAAGAAAACAATAAAACAATGTTCTCCCCCTTTTTGTCCAAAAAAAATCAACAAGGGGTGAAACCAAAACAAAACATTATGATACCAATTAAAAAATATATCAATTTAGTGCATCATGATACCAATTGAAAATAAACAAATAGGTAAATAAATTTTTTTTGAAGAATACCAATTGAAAGTAAATAAAAACATTAGAATTCAAACAAAAATTTGATATCAATTGAAAGATGTAAACATATAAATAATCTTGATACAATTGTAAAAATTAGTACCAATTGAAAATATTTTACACTGTTGATACCAATATGAAAAACATAAACCAATCTAAGATATTTTCATTAGAAGCGTATGATACCAAATAAAAATCAATATTAATTTTTCAATCATTTTTCATCATAAAGTGTGGGAGTAAATACCAAGGGTACACAAAACCAATTGAAAGGTGAAATAAGAATTTTCTCCCCCTTTATGAAAAACCAAACAAAATGATGCATAAGCTTGTATAAGATACCAATTGAAAAATAATCAATTGACATATAATAGTCATTTTAAGAAATCAAGTTTAGTATAACCAAAATTTTTGCTCAAAGATATAGAGATATAGTAAGCACAAATAAAACATATATATATATATGAAAAGATAACTACTAATCGAAATTGATACTATTTGAAGTGTAAGCATACATATATAAAAACATATATGAGATACAAAAGGAATATCAATAGTGATACCAATTGAAAAGATACAATGATATCAATTAAAAACACAATAAGATCAAGTGTATAACTCATACTTCCTATCACCCATTTCATGCACATGTTTTAAATAGATTTTCAATAATGAGCATACAAGGCATGGTCGCCCAACCAACCGCCCTTAAATGGGTAGGGGTTTTTCAAAAATAAGTTTGAAAATATAGTATGTTTGAAAACTCTACCATATGAAGAATACAAACTAGTTTTATGAAAAAAAATTTGAAAACTAGTATGAAATCTTTCAAGTAAGGAATAAAACAAGAATATATTCCATAAAACATGAGAATCACTAAACCAATGTCACTCAAAATCTATATAGCACATATAATACTCATGAAAATAAAATTATGAGAAAACATCAAATAATATGAGTGTACAAGTTTTGTGAAAGATATAGTCATGAAAATAGGCAATCAAGCTCAATATGAAATTCCTTAAATATGAAAATCATGAAAATCAAAATAATTTAATCTTCAAGGTATATGTATGTCTTGTACAAACTAAAGTATACATACATATCCAAACATAAACGAGTCCACAAAAGTATAGGCATGAAGGCAAGTGGCTGAAGGATGTATATGTATAACTATTAGTTTGGATAAAATAGACATATACATGAAGTTAAACATGCACATGAAAAATATGTACAAAATGGGAATACAAGTCAAAATGCATGAATTATCAAAACTAGGCTATACTAGTACAACTAATGGGTACAAATAAGCATTCAAGCACAAACATATAATAATCTATTTGTGGCTCACTAGTTGTACAAGTATATACCTAAGTTTTAATGAAAACTAACATCTAAACATGTAATCAAAACAAGAAGCATAGAAATTAAAACAAAACTCATATGATCATTATGTAAATGAACAAGCATTAGATCTATGATATACATAATAACTAAAACAAATGTGAGAACATAAAAGTATAAATGCATATTAAACATGGGTGTCTCAAATACTAATCATGTATATCATAAGTCTAATAAACATGACATTTAACATACTAATCATGAATCATCAAAACATGCTAAAAATGAATAATATGAAAGCATGTAAACATAAATAAGGAGTAAGAGATAGTTACCAAAACCATGAGGGCAACTCTCCATGTCTCCAAACTAAGGTGGTCCTCCCACCAAACTCCCCTTGAAAGTGATGCATCCAAATTGTCCTCTTTAAGCTCGGAACGCATCCACCTCAAGGCACCATCACTCTCACGTTAAGTGAAAGCCCACACTTACATCAAATAAAATAGGAGTGATCCTTGGTACCCACACTCTTTTGGGTCCATGGGGGTTAGCTCCTTTCCTAACCCAAATAAACTTATTTGCTAAATTTGAATCATGTAACTTATCATAGCAAAATTTAGCAAGGTGGCCTTTACGTCCACAATGTGTAAAAGTGTACACATAAGCATACAATATGTGATGGGTGTGAACGTGAGGAGAATGTGTATGCCGTGAATGGTGTGTATGCATAGATGGAACTTGTTTCTTTCAAAACATAGATTCCAAGCGTGTATGGTTCAAAACACAATGGCTCAAAGTGGAGCCCAAATAATCAATACTTTTCTTCAAAACATTTATATCATTTTTAATACATGAAGATAAAGTGGAGCATGCAATAGGTGAGCTAGAATGTGAAGTTACACTAGCATGGCAAACATGTGTAGATAAATCATTTTTCAAAGAAACATTTTTCTTTAAACAATCTTCCAATTCTTGTGAAATCAAATCAATTTTGTTTTTCAAAGAAACATTTTCTTTCAAAGTAAAATCAAGTTTAGAAGACAAGTTTTCATTTTTCTTCAAAATAACATTACAATCATTTTTATTTTTCAAAATCTTGTTTTCATTTAGGGCAAGATCAAGTTGGGATTTAAGTGAGTCACGTTCACTTGAAATCTCATCCATTTCTTGCAAAGCAATCTCAAGTTTAGAAAATAAATTTTTATTTTCTTCTTTTAATTCAAAACTATCCTTTTTCAAAAGATTATATTTTTCAAGCAATTTTTCACAAACAATTGATAGTTCTTCATTTAAAGCATTTGCATCAATATATTCATTACTAGAAGAACTAGCATCATCATAATCTAATTGAGCTTCTGAGTTTACCTTAAGGGAGTCATTCCTTTGGACCATGTAGTATTGTTGCTCGGATTCTCCACTAGATTCATCCTCCACAATGGTTGGCATTTGAAGCTTTAAGGAGGTCAACGTGTTCCACACTGTAAAGGCGGAATCACAGTTAGAAACCAAACATAAATATTCTTTGTTGAGTGTGCTTCTAAGTGCCTCAAGGGCTTGTGCATTGGCCTCATATGCTTGCTATTATCAAGATAAGATTTCTTGGTAGCGGCAAGGAACACATGCAAACCTAGGATTTTTAGATACATACTCATCCTAAATTTTCACATGTCAATGTTGGAAACATCAAACATGAGAGGGGTCAAGTAATCCATGAGTGTGTGTAAACAATATAAGTGTGCAAAAGCAAATACTAGATTAGCAAAACCAAGATCACACTCCAAGGTGGTTAAACCTAATATCAGGAGCGTAGGCACTGATACCAATTGAAATCACCTAGAGGGGGGTGAATAGGTGACTCGCTAATCTAATGGACAACTAATGCGGAATTAAAAAAACTAATTACAACACACTTAGTGTAACCAACGAGTGTAGCCGAATTCCCGGCGAAGGGCTCTGGACTAACTCCTCTTGATTCCTCTGAATAAGAGTTGAGGTGCTATATAAAGCTCTCGTGGTTAAACACAAGTGAGGCACACACAAACAACACAAGCATATATATGATATGGCAATATGATGCAATGCACAAAGTAAAAGAGAGAGAGAGTTAGAGAAAGTGGATCAATCGCAAACACACGGATATGTTTCGAGGTTCGAGCACACAGCTCTACGTCCCAGCCTTCACACAGAAGGATTTCCACTATCTCGTCCACACAGGACTTCCCACACAGGGAACCTTCACTGAGGATTTTGGGCAATACAATAACCGGGAGTACACAACTCCTCTCTCAAATACAACACGACCTCTACACTTAGAGGCTAGGCTCAAAACCACCAATATCAACCTCACAAATGAGGGATAGGTACAAAGCCAAACAAACACAATCCACCTCTTCACTAAGAGGGATACCAACACAGCCTCCACTATCAACCTCTCACTAGAGGGATACCCACAATCACCTCTCACTAGAGGGATATCACAAAACAAGGAGGGTTTACAACTAGGTGGTCTATCTCAATCACAAACCAATCTCTTTATCACTAAACAAAGATCCTATAGATAGGATAGTAGATAAGCTCAGGTGTGAGAAATCAAGGTGTTTGAAAATCAAATAATAAAGAAAAATACTTGGGAAAACAACTAGAATAGATGTAGAATGAAGAACAAAACAAATATCCCAAATCTCTATTTTTCTTTGATTTTTTCAACCCTTGAAAACCAAAAAGATAGATCTTTTTGGCTTAAAAACTCTTTTGAAAACTTGTATTAAAATACTAGAATGTATGAGAATTTTGGCTCTTGAAAATCTTAAAGAAAATCAACTTCAAATGGGGTATTTATAATCCCCATAAAAATTCTGCCCGTTGGCATCTGACAAGGTCAGTTTTGACCTTCCGGTCGACCGGCCGGTCAACCGGCCAACGGTCAAAAAATCGACCGTTGAGCCTGCCGGTCGACCGCCCGGTCGACCCGTGCCCAGAACCAGAGAGCAACGGCTCTCTGGCCGGTCGACCGGGCCAACCCGAGAGTGGGTTGACTTCAGTCGGTCGACCGCTCGGTCGACCGGCCAAGCAAGCTGGCCTGCGTGCACGTCCTTGTGCACGTCGGTCGACCGGTTCGGTCGACCGACTCTTGGTTCGGTCGACCGGCCCGGTCGACCGCCAGAGCCTGGCAGGGCAATTTTCAGAACTTGAAAACTGGGTTTTTATTATCTAATTAAATCCCATAAAATCTCTAAAATTCACAAAAATAAGTTCTTATTATATCTTTGAAATACAAACATGTGTGAAAAAATTTAACACATATTTCAAACTATTTGAACCATTTTTGTGACTTGGAAAATTTGCCAAAAACCAAAATCCGTATTTTCCAAAACTTGAATTTTTGAAATGAAAAATCGTTTTGTCCAAAACTCATGTAAATATAAAAACATGATATTTAAACAACTTTGAGGCATATAGTATATGGATAGAATCCAATATACATGAAATATAGTATATCTATGTTTTTGACTTAAAAACCAAGATCGGTTAAACCGAAAAACAAAACCAATAAACATGAAAATTAAAACAAGCGTGTGTGTTGTGAACTTGAGCATGTCACACTATCTAATCTTTACAATGGATCTAAACAAACTATACTAAAACAAACTGAGGTCTTCTTGTAGAGCGCCGTCTCCAAGTCGACTCGATCCAAACGTGTCAAACCAAGGTCTTCTTGTAAACCGAGGTCTTCTTGACCTCGGGCTCTTGAATCACTATGTGAAAGCAACAAAACACCTTTGTTAAAGTTAATCACCTACTAATATCTTGATTAAATATCTGAAACTAAATATCACAAGATTATTAGTAAACTATAACTACATGAGTTAATCATCATCAAAACTAGAGTGAAAGGCCTCTGGGCCAACATATCCTTGTGTTTACGTTTGGATCTCTCAACTTCTTTATATCTTGCATTGTTATTATTGCTCATACATATACATACTTGATATTGTTTGTGTGCCTATACTTGTGTTCAACCAAGAGAGCTATTGAAGCACCTCAGCTCTTAGTTTAGAGGAATCAAGAGAAAAAGTTCCAGAGCCCTTCACGGGGAATTTGGATTCACTCTTTGTTACACGTTGTGTGTTAGCTTTTAGTTTTCAACTCTACATTATTTGTCCTAAATTAGTACTACAACTATTCACCCCCTCTAGGTTCAATTGGTATCAGAGCCTACGTTCCTGATATTCAGTTTAACCACCTAGGAGTGTGATCCTTTTATTGCTAATCTAGTTATTTGTTTTGGACACTTATTGTTATCACTCATGGATTATCTTGGACAACTCATTTATAATGTTTCTAACATTGATATGTGAAAATTTAAGATGAATGCATATTTAAAAGCATTAGGATTGCATGTATATCTTGCCACAACTAAAAGTTCTCATATTAGTAATGGCAAGTATATAGAGGCTAATGCATAAGCATAGATTGCACTTTGACAATCCCTTAGTAAAGATTATTTATCTATAATTTCTCATTGTGATTTCGCTTTTATAGTTTGGAACACGTTGAGCTCTCTCAAGGAACAAGCTTCGAACAATGTGGAGAGAGAACCCATGGTAGATGAGTCCGAGCAAGCGTGCTACATGGTCCAAGGGATTGACTCCCTTTAGGTAACTTCAGACACTCATCATGATGATTGTGCTAGCTCATTTAATGATCATGATAGTATGAATGCACATGCTTTAAATGAAGAGCTTTTCGAGTTTTGTGAAAACTTACTTTCAAAGTACAAAGTTTTAAAAAATAAAAGTTTTAATTTAAAAAAGAAAATAAGATATTGTTTTCAAAACTTGATTTGATTTTAAAGGAGAAGGTTGAGGCTTCAAGTGAAAGGGATCTTGAAAACCCAACTTGATCTTTTTTGAAAGAAAATGAAATTTTGAAAAATAAAAAGATTTTGATGTTGTTTTGAAGAAAAATGAGGTTTTCTCTTCAAAACTTGATTTTGTTTTTAAAAAATGGTTCTCTGAAAAACAAAATTGTTTTAATTTCTAAAGAATTAAAATGTATTTCTTTAGAAAATATTTCTTTGAAAAATGATCTTGCATCTCATTCTTGTCATACTTTTGCTGCATCTTCTTTTTGTGATAAGAATTTTGTTTCTATTGCTTGCCCCACTCCTTCCATCCTACTCCTTCCATTGATAATGATATTTGTGCTTTGAAGAAGAGTGTAGATTATTTGGGTTCCACTTTGAGCTAATGTGTCATGAACCACACGAGATTGGAATCCATGTTTCGGAAGAAACTTGCTCCACATATACATGCACACTATTCACGACATACACATGCTTCTCATTAATTGAATTGAAACCTGCACACAAAAATACAGAATTTTAGAACTTAAGAATAGAATGTGTGCAAGTTCTCAATACTACCTCTATAGCAAGTGGCTATGCAGGTCGTGATCTATAAGGAGGGACTAACGATGGAGCTTTTTGTAAGTTCTCTTTAGTTCACTTGAAATGATTTTTTTAGTTCTTGAAAAGAAAATGAAACAAAAATTATAGTTAAGTTAAGAAGAAAGTGGTTGATTGAGAAGGTGGAGAAAAATAGAAAATGATTTTATACAAAAAAGTGAAAAATAATGAAAAGAGTTGAGAGATGGTGATGTTGGTGATCTAAACTAAAAATTAAATGAAAAAAGTTAAACTCTAAAAAGTACTTACTTACCTCTTCGGCGCCCGCTTACCTTTGACCCGATATATTTTTGTTTATAGGCGAGCGAAGAATGACAAATAGGATCTTTCCTATTCCTGATTTACACTGCGAAATGAAAGGGCAAGCTACACTATCATGGAATGGCTATCAATCACCATAAGCCATCAACGGTGCTTGCAAGGGTAAGACAACTTCGAGGCTATCAGAGTCATTTGGATTCACAAACATAAAAGAGGAAAGCAAAAAAAAGCAATAGTAAAGAAGAAAAGAAACTTCGATTTGATTCAAATAACAATGAAAGAAAAGACTTACTTACATCGGTGTCACCTTCAGTACAAGCTTTGCTCTCATTCTTCCATGAAACTCTCCTTTCCTCTCAATTACATAAATAAAACAAAAATTATATTAAAAAACAAAAAACCTAAGTTACAAACTACAGAATAGCTTAACTTCTACTCTCTGCTTAATCGTCCCTCTGCCTCTGATATGGGGTATTTATAAGATATAAATAGATAAGGAAACAAGTGGAGAGATAGGAGAACTAGTTGTTTCTGAATTTGAATCCTATTCTTATCTCCAAATTTGATTTGATATGGATATCCAATTCTGATCTACAACTTGTTGGCGTGTTGATTGCTGAATATAACTTATCAAATGATAGAATTAGAAACAGTGATCAACGTAAGAGTTGTAACTGTAACACCCCGTTCCTGGAATACGTACTTAGTTGCGTATTCGTATTTTCTGATCGTATTTTTTTTTGATTTACTTCCTTTATTTGTTTGTATTATGAATTCTTTATATGATCGTATTGCCTTGGATTTGGATTTGTGAACTCGGAGTCAGCCTTAGTCTGAACCAAGGACCCGATCGTAGAGTATTGCTCGGTTTGGACATTCTGGTATTCCGATTTGACCGATTTCAGTTTTAAACATCATTTTCCAATATTCTAGATTTTTCATGATTTTCTAGAATTTTCCTCAATTAAGTTGAAAATCTTCAAAACCGGTATCGATCAGTGCCGCTGACCGATTCCCGGATTTTTAATTTACAAACCGATTGGAATTACTAGAAGGGCCTTTAGACATTATTTCTAAAATCACATTTTCTATCTAAATACTTTTTCTGAGGATTTTATGAATTTATGAAAATTCCACCGGAGTCGGTATCGGCCAGTATCGCTGGTTGATTCCGGGACGATCGGAATTGAATTTCTGAATTCCGCTTTCACTTTACTTCTTAAAATCATACTTTATTCTTTAATATATTTTCTGGGATTTTTCAGAATTTATCAAAATCCGGCCGACCCGGTGTGGACCGGTATCGGCGGTTGACTTCTGGATTTTTAATTTGAAAATGAGATTGAATCTTTGAAAACTGATTTCACCAAAAAAATCATTTTATAATATTTACTATTTTTGAGAATTTTTGGGAAGCTTTTCAAGTTACTTTATTTTGGGACTTTTCCGGAGTTTCGGTGTTTTCCCAGATACCGGAATAGTGTCCAGATATTTCCCACTTTTTCTCTCTCCTCGCCAAAACGCGAGCTTCACTTCTGGGATTCTGCATTTAATGCAGAGATCTTTTTCCCATCTCCCCATACCGCATTTAATGCACCTCAGATCAAATTCCATCAAGCCATCATGACTTTCGTCCTTTTATGAAACGCAGCCTTTTGCCTTCCTTGGACGCAGCTTTGACTCTCCCGCGTTTGGCACATTTGGCCTAAACGCAATGGTTGTGGGCTGCGTTTTGGGTGGTGAAACGCAATCTCTTTTGGTGTGTCCTTTGATTTGAAAGTGCTACCTTATTATATTCTTTTCCTTACCATTATATAATACTCCTCTCTCTCTCTCTCTCTCTCTTTGATTTTTCTCTTCTCCTTCTTTTGGCAGCCAACAGAGAGCTTTTGGTAGCCATGGCTTTGCCTTGGCCGGCCACTTCCCCATCACCTTCACCTTCCATTTTCCCCCACCATTTCTACCACCTACGCCACCAACTTCTTCACTTCCTTCTCCACCACCACCTCCTTCATTATAACCACAACAAACACCACCATGCCACCTTCTTCTTCCTCTTTTCCCACCATGAAACACTATGAACCCATCTTCTCCACCGAAACTTCTCCACCCTCTCCACCACCATATGCTCCACCGTAGCCGCCACCAAGTATAACGCCTTCACCTCCGCGGCGAGCTCTTTCATCCGAGCCAAACCATCGCTCCCCGCGGCACCGTTTGTAAAATCTCATTTTGACCACTTGAACTAGACTTGCACCATCACTTTCATCTCTGGTAAAGACCGGCCTCACCTTTTGGTTTGGGGCCGTGCTCTTCTTCGTCGGCAAGACTCAAGAGCCGGCCACTCCTTCTGGATTGTGGCCGCGTTCTTCTCCGTTGGCAAGACTTAGGGCCGGTACCCTCCTTTTGGATTGGGACCGAACTTCCCTTCGTCGGGCGCAGCAAGGAATCTTGTCGGCGAGTGATTTTCCTCGCCAAGACTTTCCTAACGCGGATCTCACCCCGCGTCTAGGCAATCTCTTAACGCGCTCCGCGCGTTTCTGTCTTGACGCGACGCAGAACCCACGTCCGCGTCCGCGTTTCCCTCGCGTCCGCACTTGAACGCAGATCTCGCGTTTGAGGCATCTATGCGACGCGAATCCCGCGTCTGCTATTCCCGCGTCTGGTACTTCTCGCGACGCGATCCCCGCGTCTGTGATTCCCGCGTCTGGTACTTCTCGCGACGCGATCCCCGCGTCTGTGATTCCCGCATCTGCTATTCTTATGACGCGAACCCCGCGTCTGCTATTCCCGCGTTTGTGATCCCCGTGTCTGTTATTCTCGCGACGCTAACTCCCGCGTCTGCGAACCCCCGCGTCTCACTTTCCAAACCTGCGTCTCTTTGTGCACTCTCTCCTTTCTTATGCTTCTCTCTCTAGACTTCTCACTCTTTCTCTCTCCTCATAAATATATGGCGCGTGCGCGAATTCCATGGATTTCGGACCTTTCGGCATTTCTGGTGATTTAGGCGAGTGATCTCGCTATCCTCTTGCCTTACTATTTTATTGGTTATGCGAGTGTTCTCGCTCTCGCCTCCATTTGGGTTTCCCCGCTTCGTCGGGTCGACATGTATTTTATTCTATGTTTCCATGTATTTTGTATTGGGCTGAGTCCCTGTATCTGTGTATGGCCGAGTGCCAATCTCTGGACATGTATTGCTCTGTGACGAATGCTTGTACTAGGGTAGTTTACTTCTTGTACTCATACCATGCCTGTGATGTATTGTACTGCCTTATACCATACTTGGCTTCCGGACCCCTTCAACCTCCGGTCACTCACTATCTCGAAAGAGAGGTGACTGGGATCGTCAGGTTTCTCAGCTCCGCCTGGTTATCATGATCAGCGTTCAGCGCTTTACCACTAGATTCGTCTAGGCGAGTTGCTGCCGGATTTACTGCTCGTACTTCAGTCGAGTCGTCCCGGTAACCTCGCCAGACGCTCCAGTGTTAAATACTGTTTGCTGTCTGTACTTCCAGCTTGCTCAGCTCCGCTTTGTTTGAGCTCAGCTACTATTCTACCCCATGCCATTACTTCATGCCTGACACCTGTCTATACTACTTGTCGTTTTCATATTACTTTTAACACATGTATATCACCTGTCAACTGATGTATTATCACCTGACCTCAGACATGCTACTATTTGGCAAGACCCCTTGTTATGTCATGACTTGCCACCGGATTATTATCAATCTCTTGACATGACTGGTTGCCTGTCTAATATCATCCTCCTGTCATGCTATCACTTGACACCCAGCATGATATACTTGACCTGTGATTATCACATTTACGGGAACCCTGTCTTGTTATCCTGTACTATGTACAGTGACCTGATATCCTGTATCATGATCAGTGACCTGTTATCCTGTATTATATACAGTGACCTGAACTCCTGAATTCCTGATCATGTCCTGTTCCTGTTATTCCCGTAAATTGATAATTAACCTAATAAATCATAAAAGGAACAACTTGCATCGGGTCGGGGGAAACATGCGGCTATCAATATGTGTTCGTGTTTACAGTGGTTTTAGGAATGTTGTGCAACTACATGTTCCGGTCTGACCTGTGGGCCTCCAGGCGACCGAGGGGAGTGCTGGCTCCCTCCTTCTTGGTACCATCTTGACAAGGGCATCCTATAAGACCCTCCTGTTAGCCTTGCGGCAGGTTCCGTCACCAAGCAACGGAACAATCCTGGGCCGTGGTCCCGGGTATGTACGGGACCCACTGTAAACATAGTTCGTTGATACCCCCGCTGGTTTCCAATAACAACCTTGCCTTACTCGGATATGGATCTATGTGTGCTGGGACGCTAGTTCACATAGCTAGATATCAGGGTAAGACGAGTAATAATAAAGTGTCTAATAACCGGCTCTTTAAGTTGTAAGTAGAGGTATGTGGAATGGGACGCATACTGAAGCCTGCAGCTTAAACGGCTTTGAATCTGTGATATGCCTTACTATATTTGCTTGTCCTGGATTTTACATCGGATTTTCGGTTTTATGAGTACTATTACATTAACTGCTCATGCCCTGCTTTACTCCTTGTATCCACTTGCCTCCTGTTCATTATCTTATCATGCCCAGAGTACAATTGGATTGTATGTGTTTGGATTATGGTGACATAAGATAAAGGTATATAGATGAGGGTTTCCTTGTTTGGATTATTCCTTCGACGTACTAGTCTTATGGAGCCGTGATCTGAAACCATACAATCAGATTTGCTCGCCCCCGGCTTTATTTGGCTTTATCACTATACATGTGCTTACTCTTGCTCGCCACTTGACTTTTACTTCACCACTCGCCTGGGGAGTTTCATCTGACTCCCCTGGATTCTCATGTCCAGGTCATGGAGCTTGGAGCGTGTGGATCCTCCCGGTTGCTGATCTAAGAGGCGCGGCTGAAGCGTGGATCTCCAGCTATTCGTTCAGGACTCTATTCTTCCAGGCCCCCTGTATGCCTCCCGAGTTTTCCTTTAGTAAACTCGTGAGTGCCTTTTTACTGTTCACTCCTGTACATCCCTTGTATTCTCACAATTGCGCCATTCTGGTGATGTAATATTATTGTAATATCGGATCACCTCTGGTGATAACTTTGTAATTGTACTCATGTGTTGGAATGTATAATGCACCACTTACTTCCGTACTCTGATTCTTGCTTGTACTGATGCTTAGCGTATATACGTGAGGGTATTTCTGACCTGCGTATATACGTCGCAGTGACGTCCCCGTACCCGCAGGATCGGGGCGTTACAGGTTGGTATCAGAGCTTAGGCTCTCACCTCCTCAGTACGTCCAGACGGCAAATTAATGGTAAAGAAATTTGCAACTGGAATGCATGAGTCTTGGTTATACAATCCAACTACAAGTACAAAGTTATCCATTCTCTCTTGATAATCTTATCCTTGAATTCTGAAGTTCTCCCATCCTTTCATACTTCAGTTTCTTGTTATTCTTGGACCAACTCGGACATGAAAAGATGGGGAAATCATAACGGTTCTGGTTCTTCCTAGGGTAACTCTAATGGAGAAAATCTTGATTTAAGACTATCTCTACAAGATATGATGAGACACGATCAAGTACAGGCGAAGGTCCCGCACCAAGGATCATTGGTTGCACTCCGGGAACAGAAGCCAGGCGACATGTTAGACTTCAGGAAATTACAGCCGGCAATCTTTTCAAGCATGGAGAAGCCATGGATGCATAGCAGTGGTCAGTAAACCTGATGGATCTTCTAAGTCAACTTGGGTCCTTGACGAGAACTAGGTGAAAATGATCAAGATTCAGTTAGAAGATGTAGCCTGGATGTAGTAGTTGGCGGAAGCAGCGAGACTGGGAAAGCCCAACACTTGGGACTAGTTCTCGAAGGATTTCTATAGGAAGATTCTTCTCTGTAATAGCCCAGGAAGAAATGAAAGAATGATTTATCAAATTGCGGTAGGGAGATTGGATTGTAAATAAGTACACTGCAAAATTCCTAAAGCAAAGTCGGTCGGTGTTTTACATGGTGGCCGATAAGGAGAACCGAGCAAGCAATATCTTAAGTGAGAAATGAAGATGAAGAGCAGGATGTTTCTTATCCCAAGCAGCCCAAGGAGTATTCTCAAGTTCTTCAGTCATCATCCGGGAAGTGGAATGGACCCAGAGGAGAAAGATTAGGATGAGTTGCAGATGAAGTTGGTGAAGAGACCCTCTTAATTGATGGAAGTAAAGGCTCAGACAGGCCTCTGGACGCCCTACTAGCTAAGCCATCCCTCTAACCCTGCCCACAACATATGACCGGTGGATATTGTCTGGAGCTGGGCATCTACAACACAACCACCAGAAAGGCTATGAATTATGTCATAAACGGGTTCAGAGATTAGTTGAAAGGTGACGGTCTGTTCAAGGAAGCAGAGAACATTACACCGATCAGATCAACCCATCCAGTATCACCGTCGTGAGGGAATCTAGGACCTACTGTCAGAATAACCTCGCTTCATCCCCAGCATCCAGCATGGAGTCGTATACAAAGGAGACTAAGAGTTAGGGCACATGGTGAAGGGAAGCAAACATATGATCTGACTGAAGGGGAAGTCAGGATGCTCAAGATGATGGAGTAAGAACAGAAAGGGTGTTCGATATCTGAAGGAGGAATCCTTGAAGTACTGACCGTAATTATTATCCCCATTTTAATATGTCCCGGAGTTGGTAAATTCTCTATATCATATCCTCCTCATTGTCCTATCACCTTCAATCCTGGTCCGTCCTATTTTTCTCCTTATTTCATGATTCCTATCTTTCCTATTTTTGCTATTCTGATTTTTATAACCTTTATGCCAACTTAAGATATGCGTAGCTAGAGAAGTAATAGCAGGGCAGATGTAGTCACTCTCATTATGTTCTGGCATTCCTCGACTCTGGTATATCACATTGTCTTATACTGGGCAGATCTTCGGCCTCGCATTATATCCTTGTATTTATGGATACATCATGGAAGACTAGTACATCAAGCAGAGTAGTCGTCACTTATATAGTCAAATAGATTGCATCATTTCATGAGGAGTGTCAGTATATAACAGTAATTCAGAATCAGGACTTCTGGCAGACAGAGTTATGGTATTTTCTATTTTTATTTTCTAATAGCGATCATGATTTCTTGGACTATGTTCATGGAACTCGGGTATTCTCAGAGCTAATCTGCAGTCAAGTTACTATTTAGAAGACAGAATTCGAGACTCGTTTCTATTCTTGTGATTTCTTGATCATGTTCTCAGAGCCACTAACTCCTGTCAGTTTTTATTGATTTGGTGGACCAAAGGCTCCGCTAGCCTCGCCAAGCGAGGGTCGTGTTCTAGTCATTCGTGAACCTAACCGGGTGTGAGTTTCGCTGCACCCTGGTGCTTAGCATTTAGCGTTGTGTTACGCGCTGGCTTCGCCTCGTGAGCTACGCCATATGCGAGCCTCGTAGAGCGTTAGCTTCGCGGCACCCTAATGTTTAACACCTGAGCTGTGTTACGCGATGACCTCATCTAGGCTTGGTTTCATCCGTGGCTAGTCCCTTCAGTGCTTAGCACTCTAGCCATTCCTCGGATTTCTTCTGCCCAGCGTGCTTTTATGGATCTGCTGAACAGAGTTCCATCACTATATCTGAGCTATCGCCATGGCCTCGTCAATGATCCATTCTACAAATCTTGCAGGGCTCAGATATCTTCTTCCTGTTTCATCTGCAGTCGGTTTATCATTCATAAGTCAGTATTCCAAATTCTTCACAGTTATTTTATATTCTTGGCTACGTCTTTCAGAGTTAACAAAGCCCAGTATGCAGCCCGTCAGTGATTCTACTGCAAAAGGATAACATCTTACTATGCAGGGTTTTATATTATATTATGGACTTCAGCACTATGGATTTCATTAGCTTTAGCTCACAGTCTGATCGAAGTATTATTGATTATCTTACCAAGTCAGCTCACTTTATATTGTTCAGAATAAGGGTAGTCTATCAAAGTTCCGACAGCGTTCTTTTATAAGCAGAAATCAGATCAGTATTATTATGACACCGTCAGAGGTTATATGAATGCGGCAGAAGTGCAGAGATGCCTTGAGATAGTTATTCAGTCTGGGAGGACAGCTCATAGTTATTCATATCTTGATTGGCATAATCCTCATCCCTATCTTTTTGTGTTCATTCCACCCCTTATCGAAATTGCGAGGACGCAATTTATTGTAAGGTGGATAGAGTGTAACACCCCGTTCCTGGAATACGTACTTAGTTGCGTATTCGTATTTTCTGATCGTATTTTTTTTTGATTTACTTCCTGTATTTGTTTTGTATTATGAATTCTTTATATGATCGTATTGCCTTGGATTTGGATTTGTGAACTCGGAGTCAGCCTTAGTCTGAACCAAGGACCCGATCCTAGAGTATTGCTCGGTTTGGACATTCTGGTATTCCGATTTGACCGATTTCAGTTTTAAACATCATTTTCCAATATTCTAGATTTTTCATGATTTTCTAGAATTTTCCTCAATTAAGTTGAAAATCTTCAAAACCGGTATCGATCAGTGCCGCTGACCGATTCCCAGATTTTTAATTTACAAACCGATTGGAATTACTAGAAGGGCCTTTAGACATTATTTCTAAAAATCACATTTTCTATCTAAATACTTTTTCTGAGGATTTTATGAATTTATGAAAATTCCACCGGAGTCGGTATCGGCCAGTATCGCTGGTTGATTCCGGGACGATCGGAATTGAATTTCTGAATTCCGCTTTCACTTTACTTCTTAAAATCATACTTTATTCTTTAATATATTTTCTGGGATTTTTCAGAATTTATCAAAATCCGGCCGACCCGGTGTGGACCGGTATCGGCGGTTGACTTCTGGATTTTTAATTTGAAAATGAGATTGAATCTTTGAAAACCGATTTCACCAAAAAAATCATTTTATAATATTTACTATTTTTGAGAATTTTTGGGAAGCTTTTCAAGTTACTTTATTTTTGGGACTTTTCCGGAGTTTCGGTGTTTTCCCAGATACCGGAATAGTGTCCAGATATTTCCCACTTTTTCTCTCTCCTCGCCAAAATGCGAGCTTCACTTCTGGGATTCTGCATTTAATGCAGAGATCTTTTCCCCATCTCCCCATACCGCATTTAATGCACCTCAGATCAAATCCCATCAAGCCATCATGACTTTCGTCCTTTTGTGAAACGCAGCCTTTTGCCTTCCTTGGACGCAGCTTTGACTCTCCCGCGTTTGGCACATTTGGCCTAAACGCAATGGTTGTGGGCTGCGTTTTGGGTGGTGAAACGCAATCTCTTTTGGTGTGTCCTTTGATTTGAAAGTGCTACCTTATTATATTCTTTTCCTTACCATTATATAATACTCCTCTCTCTCTCTCTCTCTCTCTCTCTTTGATTTTTCTCTTCTCCTTCTTTTGGCAGCCAACAGAGAGCTTTTGGTAGCCATGGCTTTGCCTTGGCCGGCCACTTCCCCATCACCTTCACCTTCCATTTTCCCCCACCATTTCTACCACCTACACCACCAACTTCTTCACTTCCTTCTCCACCACCACCTCCTTCATTATAACCACAACAAACACCACCATGCCACCTTCTTCTTCCTCTTTTCCCACCATGAAACACTATGAACCCATCTTCTCCACCGAAACTTCTCCACCCTCTCCACCACCATATGCTCCACCGTAGCCGCCACCAAGTATAACGCCTTCACCTCCGCGGCGAGCTCTTTCATCCGAGCCAAACCATCGCTCCCCGCGGCACCGTTTGTAAAATCTCATTTTGACCACTTGAACTAGACTTGCACCATCACTTTCATCTCTGGTAAAGACCGGCCTCACCTTTTGGTTTGGGGCCGTGCTCTTCTTCGTCGGCAAGACTCAAGAGCCGGCCACTCCTTCTGGATTGTGGCCGCGTTCTTCTCCGTTGGCAAGACTTAGGGCCGGTACCCTCCTTTTGGATTGGGACCGAACTTCCCTTCGTCGGGCGCAGCAAGGAATCTTGTCGGCGAGTGATTTTCCTCGCCAAGACTTTCCTAACGCGGATCTCACCCCGCGTCTAGGCAATCTCTTAACGCGCTCCGCGCGTTTCTGTCTTGACGCGACGCAGAACCCACGTCCGCGTCCGCGTTTCCCTCGCGTCCGCACTTGAACGCAGATCTCGCGTTTGAGGCATCTATGCGACGCGAATCCCGCGTCTGCTATTCCCGCGTCTGGTACTTCTCGCGACGCGATCCCCGCGTCTGTGATTCCCGCGTCTGGTACTTCTCGCGACGCGATCCCCGCGTCTGTGATTCCCGCATCTGCTATTCTTACGACGCGAACCCCGCGTCTGCTATTCCCGCGTTTGTGATCCCCGTGTCTGTTATTCTCGCGACGCTAACTCCCGCGTCTGCGAACCCCCGCGTCTCACTTTCCAAACCTGCGTCTCTTTGTGCACTCTCTCCTTTCTTATGCTTCTCTCTCTAGACTTCTCACTCTTTCTCTCTCCTCATAAATATATGGCGCGTGCGCGAATTCCATGGATTTCGGACCTTTCGGCATTTCTGGTGATTTAGGCGAGTGATCTCGCTATCCTCTTGCCTTACTATTTTATTGGTTATGCGAGTGTTCTCGCTCTCGCCTCCATTTGGGTTTCCCCGCTTCGTCGGGTCGACATGTATTTTATTCTATGTTTCCATGTATTTTGTATTGGGCGGAGTCCCTGTATCTGTGTATGGCCGAGTGCCAATCTCTGGACATGTATTGCTCTGTGACGAATGCTTGTACTAGGGTAGTTTACTTCTTGTACTCATACCATGCCTGTGATGTATTGTACTGCCTTATACCATACTTGGCTTCCGGACCCCTTCAACCTCCGGTCACTCACTATCTCGAAAGAGAGGTGATTGGGATCGTCAGGTTTCTCAGCTCCGCCTGGTTATCATGATCAGCGTTCAGCGCTTTACCACTAGATTCGTCTAGGCGAGTTGCTGCCGGATTTACTGCTCGTACTTCAGTCGAGTCGTCCCGGTAACCTCGCCAGACGCTCCAGTGTTAAATACTGTTTGCTGTCTGTACTTCCAGCTTGCTCAGCTCCGCTTTGTTTGAGCTCAGCTACTATTCTACCCCATGCCATTACTTCATGCCTGACACCTGTCTATACTACTTGTCGTTTTCATATTACTTTTAACACATGTATATCACCTGTCAACTGATGTATTATCACCTGACCTCAGACATGCTACTATTTGGCAAGACCCCTTGTTATGTCATGACTTGCCACCGGATTATTATCAATCTCTTGACATGACTGGTTGCCTGTCTAATATCATCCTCCTGTCATGCTATCACTTGACACCCAGCATGATATACTTGACCTGTGATTATCACATTTACGGGAACCCTGTCTTGTTATCCTGTACTATGTACAGTGACCTGATATCCTGTATCATGATCAGTGACCTGTTATCCTGTATTATATACAGTGACCTGAACTCCTGAATTCCTGATCATGTCCTGTTCCTGTTATTCCGTAAATTGATAATTAACCTAATAAATCATAAAAGGAACAACTTGCATCGGGTCGGGGGAAACATGCGGCTATCAATATGTGTTCGTGTTTACAGTGGTTTTAGGAATGTTGTGCAACTACATGTTCCGGTCTGACCTGTGGGCCTCCAGGCGACCGAGGGGAGTGCTGGCTCCCTCCTTCTTGGTACCATCTTGACAAGGGCATCCTATAAGACCCTCCTGTTAGCCTTGCGGCAGGTTCCGTCACCAAGCAACGGAACAATCCTGGGCCGTGGTCCCGGGTATGTACGGGACCCACTGTAAACATAGTTCGTTGATACCCCCGCTGGTTTCCAATAACAACCTTGCCTTACTCGGATATGGATCTATGTGTGCTGGGACGCTAGTTCACATAGCTAGATATCAGGGTAAGACGAGTAATAATAAAGTGTCTAATAACCGGCTCTTTAAGTTGTAAGTAGAGGTATGTGGAATGGGACGCATACTGAAGCCTGCAGCTTAAACGGCTTTGAATCTGTGATATGCCTTACTATATTTGCTTGTCCTGGATTTTACATCGGATTTCCGGTTTTATGAGTACTATTACATTAACTGCTCATGCCCTGCTTTACTCCTTGTATCCACTTGCCTCCTGTTCATTATCTTATCATGCCCAGAGTACAATTGGATTGTATGTGCTTGGATTATGGTGACATAAGATAAAGGTATATAGATGAGGGTTTCCTTGTTTGGATTATTCCTTCGACGTACTAGTCTTATGGAGCCGTGATCTGAAACCATACAATCAGATTTGCTCGCCCCCGGCTTTATTTGGCTTTATCACTATACATGTGCTTACTCTTGCTCGCCACTTGGCTTTTACTTCACCACTCGCCTGGGGAGTTTCATCTGACTCCCCTGGATTCTCATGTCCAGGTCATGGAGCTTGGAGCGTGTGGATCCTCCCGGTTGCTGATCTAAGAGGCGCGGCTGAAGCGTGGATCTCCAGCTATTCGTTCAGGACTCTATTCTTCCAGGCCCCCTGTATGCCTCCCGAGTTTTCCTTTAGTAAACTCGTGAGTGCCTTTTTACTGTTCACTCTTGTACATCCCTTGTATTCTCGCAATTGCGCCATTCTGGTGATGTAATATTATTGTAATATCGGATCACCTCTGGTGATAACTTTGTAATTGTACTCATGTGTTGGAATGTATAATGCACCACTTACTTCCGTACTCTGATTCTTGCTTGTACTGATGCTTAGCGTATATACGTGAGGGTATTTCTGACCTGCGTATATACGTCGCAGTGACGTCCCCGTACCCGCAGGATCGGGGCGTTACAGTAACCATTTATATTTTCTTTCTAGATCATCTTGAATCATCAGATTTGAGTTCGGTAGAAAAAGTTATGATTAAAATACTAAAATATATTCAGCCTGAATCTGAGTCTAAATTATTTCATCTCATCTGTTGATCTTCTCTCTATCCATTTATCCTTGTAGATTTTAAATTTCAGCTTTAGATTTGTCGATCTATCTCTTTATCCTCAGCAAAACCGATAGGGTCTTCTTCTAATCTATTTTTCTTTCGAATTTGGATGATATTATCTCATCTGATATACGCGGTCTTCAGATATGATGACCTTTTGAACCTCTGGATTTGAATCGACCCCCTTTCTTTTGAATTTTTAAATTTAATTGGATAAATCTGTCTATCTCTCTTTTCTTCCTTAATTACCCTACACGTCATTAAACATGAAAATACATTAATAGCAGAATTTTATTTAAATAAAAATGCAGAAATGTGACACATATGATATGAAAAATGCAACGCACTTGTGTGATCACGCCCCCACGCCTATCTTTTGCTCGTCCTCGAGCAAAATATCAAAACTAAATCTAAGAATTTATTAGACCATTTTCACAGGTCACGCGATTGCACTGAGCATGTGCAACAAAATGTAAAACCTCTAGATAACCTCTAGAGAACGAGTTTTATCTCGTGAAGATTTTTAGTGGATTGCACCCACAAAATCTATAAAAAGAGAAACAAAGTGTTAGTATTTTCGAAAAGCATTTTGAAAAAGGGAGAAAATATTTGAAGAATTATTGTAAGAGTTCAAGTAATCTAAAAGTTAGAGGAAAATCAAATTTTTCATTCCTAAACTTAGTTTCTATTCAAAAACTTGTTATCAATCAAGGTGAGGAGTCAAACTGTATTCTCATCTAGTTTATTACTTTACCCTAAGTCATATGCACCATCGTGACCGTGAAATTTTGACTAAAGATTCTTTAACTCTAACTCTTATACCTTATTTTATATATATATATATATATATATATATATATATATATATATATATATATAATATATATATATATATATATATATATATATATATTTGATAGTATTATTCCTTAGTTCAATTAGGCTTTCTAATCTGCCCATGTATCGAGCCTTTGTTGGTGACTCCCAGACCAAACGATTTTAGGGTACTGGGTGAGAAACACCCCAAGGACTTAAGGACTCGAGCAAATAAGGCCACAAAACTAAGGATTTTAATATATGGACCACTTTTAGGCATGGATACTCATGTATTATGAGGCACAATATCCAGCTTAATCAGAAAATTTTTTATATGTTATATGTATATATATATATATATATATATATATATATATATATATATATATATATATATATATATCTTTTTTTATGAGGGATAAGAATCTTTGTTTCTGAACCCTAAGTGTGTAAGTGTTATAAAGTTATATATTTCATCAAGGCAAAGATCAAGACTAAGTTATTTTTTCAAGTTTTCTTCCTAACCCTAGAAATCAAATAAATAATCATATTGTGACCAAGTATAAGAAATCCTAATTATTTTTTCTATTCCTTAAAATTGACTTAATTTCTTACATAAAAATAATGTCAAAATATTGTTCCTCTTTTCAAAAGTTTTTAAAGGCAAAGAAAATGTTAATTTTTTTATTTTTTATTTTTAAATAAACAAACCTATGTTATGTTAGAACCTTACCCCACACCTATCTTATGCATTGTCCTCAATGTATGAATGAATGCATAAATGCACGAAAAAAAAAGGGAAGAAAAATTTTATATTAAGGTGGTGGTTCCGGTGGTGGTCAGATTGGGCCAAGCGTTACTACACAATCAAGATAATGTGGTGATTCACCGAACCTACCTTTATTAACCTCTTTTCTATTACATAATTACAATCCCCAATATGAATAGGATCATGAAAGATCCTATCATGAAACTTATTCCCATTACATGATCAGTCTTGAGAAATCATCACTGAGTCATTATGGTCAATACATATGTCCAACAAAAGAATGTGACTTGGTGGAATAATTGACCTGGATTCAACAGTGATAGGTTCGGGAACCATTACTGACTCAGAAAAATCAACTTTGGGTTCGATAGTCGGTTTTGGTTCAAGAGTTGAGTCCAAATTAAAGAATTAAAATTTACTTTCTTCTCCCATCAATGGAATATGACTATCCAAATTTAGTGATTCAATGTTTAGCTCTATGAGTATGGGAATAAATGTTGGCTCCGAAAATTGGTCCAAATTGGGTAATGATACGGAGTCAACATAAATTCGAAAATGAAAATTGAATCACAAGGTTGGGGATCAGGGTCACATCACATTCAAGTTCAATCTCATTGAATGAAAAATTTGCCAATTTGTTCAAGGTTTGAAATTGGTCAACTTGTGATGAAATTGAGTCTTGATCAAAGTCTCCAAGACACTAAGATTCCTCGTTCCTATCAATGTGGCTACGGCAATTAGGAATAGTCGAATATGTGTTAGATAGAGTTTCCTCATTCCTTTCTTTCACTATGTGAATATAACGACTGATTTATGCTTTTAACCTATTGATAGATCGAAAAAAAATTATTTTCGGACTGAATCAGGTTTTCCATATTCCTATCTGAGTCCATTGGTTCTTCTTCTTATTGTAGGACTTGGAACATGGAGTAAGAATCTTGGATTTGGGAGTCTTCTGAAAATTATAAGTCCATTATTTTCAGCTTTTATTCTTGGAACTCAATCATGGCTTCTATACTTTTCATAACCTCAGATTTTTCTTCTATTGGTTGATCGTGATTAGAAAAATTATAGGCGGAATGTTAGAATGGTGGTTGACAATATGACTTGGGGAGTTGTATCCTCATTGACTCTGTGAAGAGTAGTGATGATTATTCCAGTCTTGTTCATAGTATTGGGACTGGGGCATGTATTGATTCAAATAAGACCAATCGGGTACACTAAGTTGGTTAAAGTTATGATATGCCTAGTTGGTAATATCTGAGTCAAAAGAGGTCGGGGTGTAATATAGATTACCATTAAAATTGAAAAATTATTGTTATAAGCCATATCACACAAGAAATGTCAAAAACAAATAAAGAAAAACAAACAAATAAAGAAAAATAAATAAATAAATAAATAAACAAATAAAAAGACAAAATATAACTTAAGTTATGGTAGACCTTAGACCTAGACGACTCCTAACTGGTTAAACTGTCCACGGGTGGTATATTGCAGAATTTGACAACTAATTAATCGGCCAGGTAGGGTAAGATCAGTGGGAGGTATCTGTGCCTAAGCAGCAGGCCTAATTATGCCAAACCACTATTCTTCGAGGTTTCGGCTCATCAATCCCCAACCTTTGACAATGATTTGGCAAGAGTCAAATTCTAATCAACTTTTCCCTTTGGTCAGTCTCCAATTTGAGTCTGAGATGTTCCTAAGGCCAACGTCTACTCAGTTTTAGTTAGGCTTGGGTTAGTGAGTGAGGAGATTGTTTATGGGCGAAGGGAGGATAATGACTTTCCCACCTTATCTTGTTTATAGGACAAGTCCTTAATTCAGTTTAGTGCAGTGTATAAGTATATAGAAAAAGTAACACTCAAGCAATATTTCATACAAGAATGAGCCTTATACTGAATGTTATGCACATATACCTTGGCTCCAGCACTCTTCAACAGTAAATAGAAAATGTAACGAAATCGACACGTGCCTAAATGCAAAATCTAAATCATTTTTAGCATTTACAATCAATCTTTTACTGTTGAATTAGAAATTTATGTACAATGAGTCAAACAAAGAAATAAATATCTACAGATATTTAAACTTTGCAATTCAGCCAACCTGTAAAAATTTCAGGTTAGTTGTTCACTCAGATTGCCACGAAAATGCAGCAAATCTGAAGGCTTCTGGACCCTACTTTCTTGAGCAGAGTCTAGAGCCACTTATATGTCCACTGCAGCAAAAAAATTCTTGTTGTTAAACCTGTACACCAAGAATAGAGAAGAAAGTTAATCAATAAAGTAAATAAAAAAGAGTGAATTACCATCCCTCTCTGGTCACGACGCCAAAATATGATTTAGGGATAATCTGCACACAGATAATATAGAATTTCAGAACTTAAAAATAGAATGTGTGCAAGTTCTCAATACTATCGCTATAGCAAGTGGCTATGCGGGTTGTGATTTACAAGGAGGTACTAGCTATGAAAGTTTTTTGTAAGTTCTCTTTAGCTCACAAAAATGGTTAAACTTCTTTCAGTTCTTTAAAAGAAAAGGAAAATAAGTTATGTTAAATTATTAAGAAAGTGGTAGATTAAGAAGGTGGAGAAAAATAGAAAATGATTTTGTATAAAAAAAGTGAAAAATAATGAATAGAGTTGAGAGATGGTGATGTTGGTGATCTAAACTAAAAATTAAAAAAAAAGTTAAACCCTAAAAAATACTTACTTACCTCTTCGGCGCCTGCTTACCTTTGACCCGTATCGACGATGTAGCTTTGTTTAAAGGCGAGCGAAATATAATAAATAGGATCTTCCCCATTCTCAATTTACACTACAAAATGAAGAGGTAAGTTACACTACCATAGGAATGGCTATCCATCACCAAAAGTCATCAACGCCGCTTGCAAGGGCAAGGCCACTTCGAGGCATCGGATCATTTGGATTCACAAACACAGAAGAGAAAAGCAAACAAAAACAATAGTAAAGAAGAAAAGAAACTTCAATTTAATTCAAATAACAATAAAAGAAAAGACTTACTTACACCGGTGTCACCCTCAGTACAAGCTTTGCTCTCATTCCTCCATGAAACTCTCATCTCCTCTTAGTTACATAAATAAAACAAATATTACATAAAAAATAAAAACCTAAGTTACAAACTGCAAAATAGCCTAACTTCTAGTCTCTACTTGATCATCCCTCTGCCTCTGATGCAGGGGTATTCATAAGATATAAATGGATAAAAAAACGATCAAGAGATAGGGACAGCTGGCTATTTCTGAATTTGAATCCTCCCCTTATCTCCAAACTTGATTTGATGTAGATATTCAATTCTAACTTACAGCATATTGGCGTGTTAATTGCTGAATATAACTTATTAAATGATAGAATTAGAAACAGTGATCAACGTAAGAGTTGTATTCCTTTATGTCTTCTTTCTGAATCATCTTGAATCATCAGATTTGAGTATCGGTAGCAAAAGTTATTATTAAAATACTAAAATATATTCAGTCTGAATCTGAGTCTAAATTGCTTCATCTCATCCGTTGATCTTCTTTCTATCTATTTATCCTTTTGGATTTTAAATTTCAGCTATAGATTTGACGATCTATCTCTTTATCCTCAGCGAAACTGATAAGGTCTTCTTCTAATCTATTTTGCTTTTGAATTTGGATGACATTATCTCATCTGATATATCCGATCTTTAGATTAGATGACCTTCAGAAACTCTGAATTTATATCGATCCCTTTCTTTTGAACTTTTGAATTTAATTGGATAAATCTGTTTTCTCTCTCTTTCTTCTTTAATTCCCCTACACGTCATTAAATATGAAAATACATTAATAATAGAGTTTTATTTAAATAAAAATGCAGAAATGTGACACATATGATATGAAAGCATGCAACGCACGTATGTGAGCACTCATGTATACACACATGACACCATGTATGCTAGAGTGTACACTTGTACATATTGTGATCGTAAAGGCACCTTGCAAAATTTTGTTATGATAGAATAAATATTTTTAATTTTGCGCGTAAAAATATTTGGGTTAGGAGAGGTACTAACCCCCATAGACCCAAGAAAGTTTGGGTAACAAAATTCACTCCTATTGTATTTGATGTAGGTGTGGGCTCTCTTAAGACATGAGAGTGTTAGTACCTTGGTGGTGGATGCGTTTGAGCTTGATGGACACTACATTAGATGCATCGCTATCATAGAAGTTTTGGTAGGAGGATCGCCATGTTTTGGAGGTCCTCCTTACTTTGTTTATATTTATATCCTTTCAAAATTTTAAATTGATGATTTTTGCATGTCTTGATTTTCATGCTTTGATTACATATTTAAATATAATTTTTATTAAAACTTGTATTTATACTTGTACAATTAATAAGCTACACTTGATTATTATGTTTAGAAACTTATCGATCATGTGTACTCATTACATGTACATGTATGACCTAGTTTTGATGATTCTTACATTTATACTTGTACTCCTATATTTATTTTTATATCACCTTTGAACATGTTTTCTTGAGAATATTTTTAGTTTTATGTATATGTAAATTTTGTCAAAACTACTTGATATATATGTTCTATCCTTGAGTCACTTGTTTTATATGTCATGTACTCTTTTGTGGACTTTTTTCCTGTTTGGATAAATATGTATGCTTTAGTTTTGATAAAATATACATATACCTTAAAGTTTATGTTTCTTAAATAGTTTTGATGAAAATAGAATTTTTTCTCAGGATTTATGGTTTCATGAAAAAGGAATTCATATTTGTTTTTAATGAAATTTGAGCTTCATTGCCTTATCTCCATGTATATGTCTCTTACATGATTTTTGTGCACTCGATATCATTTGTTTACTCATGATTTTAGATTCATGAGCATCTATGTACTTTATAAATTTTTGAGTGTCGATTCTCGTGTAATTTTCATATATCATGGAATATATATGTTTTGTTCCTTAGATAAAAGATTTCGTACTAGTTTTTTAAAATTACATTAAAACTAGTTTTTTATTCTTTAGTTGGTAGATTTTTCAACTTATACTAAATTATTTTCAAAATATTATTTGAAAATTTCTACCTTACAAGGGCGGTTGGTTGGGCAACCATGCCATGTGTGCCTAAATTGTATATCCTTTTAAATATATGCATGATAGGGTGGATGTTATGAGTTATACAGTAGATTATCATGAAAATTTATTTTTTTTATACTCATACTCGTTTTCTATATATGTATGCATCAGTCAATTGATATGTAAATTGATCATACACACACACACACACACACACACACACACACACACATATATATATATATATATATATGATTTCTTGTGTTAGATTAAAAATGTTTATACATATATGGTCTATAGCACAAATTATTTTATTCTATACTTGATTTAATTCTAAAATGGTGAATTGGTATTTTTTACAAGTTTATGTATTGATTTCATTGGTGTTTTAAAAAGAGAAAAAAATTCTTGATTTTATTTTCAATCGGTATTTTACTCCCACTCTTTTTGAGAAAAATATTTTGTTTTAAAAAATAATTATTTTTTCATATTGGTATCAATAATTTAAAATTGGTATCTGTATTGCAAAATGTTTACAATTGATTCCATGGATTATTTCCTTTAAATTGGTATAGTTTTTATATGAGATCCATATTGTTTTTCAATTGGTATTTTTTTATATCAAAATATTTTTCATTGGCATATGTTTTTATTTTCTATTGGTATCAAAATTATTTTAATTGATTTTCAAAATTTAGTTTGACATGTGTTGCTTATATGCAAGGGGAGGTTAAGATCTCCTCTATATATAGATTCATGATGATTGTTGTATATAAAGAAGAGCTTGGTATCTTTTATTTATATGGTACACATGTGTAGGGGAGCTTAACATCTCATCTATACATTATATATTTTGTTTATATGAGTTAGAGTTTAGTCAACTCTTTCTTCATGTAATGTGTATGCAGTGGGAGTTCCTTATAGTCTCTCCTCTTCATGGATTTATATCACATATACATTTATCTTGTTTCTCTTTACCCCTTTGTTGACAAGTGACAAAAAAGGGGAGAATGATTTGAGAGTTTATATATGCATGTTTTAGTTTTATGTATATATTTTGTTTTGATATCATGTTTTGATTTTGATCTATAGAGGTTTATTGCATATCCATTCTATTGGTCTATTAGTATAAGAGGTTTGCATATTCATTTGATATCATATTTTCAATTGGTATTGCATATTTTCAATATGTTTCAAGAGCATTGGTATCAAGAGCTTACATTGCATACTCATTTAAAAATATATATCATGAGCTTATATTGCATACTCATTTGTATCAAGATTTTGCATACATTTGATACGTAGAGCTAATATTGTATATTTATATGATTATTATGATTGGTATCATGTGCTTTCATTGAATATCCATATATTTTATTGCTATGCATGAGTTAAGGGGGAGCTTCTATGAAGTTTATCTCTAATCTATGCATATATAATCTCATAAGTTTTGTCATCATCAGAAAAGGGGAGATTGTTGGCTCGAAGGCCTTTCACCCGAGTTTTGATGATGACTAACTTATGAAGTTATAATACTAATGATCTTGTGTTTATTAAGTTTCAGATATTAATCAAGATCATAGTTGGTGTTTAGCTTCAACAAAGATGTGAAGTCAAGTTTCAAAGTTTTCACAAGAATGTTCAAGAGCTTGCGCTTAAAGATCGCATCAAGTACTCGAGATGGTGTCAAACTTTATGGATCGTGTTTGGATCGAGTTGTCTTAGAGAAGAAGATCGACAAGAAGATTTCGATCTAGGTTGTTTTGTTTAGATCTTGTATAAGGATAGAATAGTTTTGAATTACTCAAGTTCACACACACAAAGTTTATAGATTGGTTTTTGGTTTAACTGTTTTAGTTTCAAAAGTTTATGTTTACTTGGTTTACACAAAACTCAAAGAATCAAGTTTTGAAAGTTTTGTGCTTCGGATTATTATATATACATCTTTATGTTTTCATGAATAGATTTCATCAAAAGAAATTTACATGGTTTACATGTATATTGGATTTCATTCATATACATTGATGGTTCATATATGTTGAGAAAAACTTATTTTGGTGTATCTATGTAACGGTCCCAGTTCTAATAAGCAAAATTTGATCCATAACACGTATTTATCCCCAAATCTTTTCGTTAATCACAAAATCTAGAAAATTTTAGCAGCATCTCCTCTAAAATTTTAACTTTTTCCATATACAGAAATATGAATTTCAGCTCCAAGGCCTACTTATATCCACAAGGCATTTCGGTCACATGACCTACTTATCACAAAATAAAGAATATCTCCAAAATATACTTATTCCATGCATTCATCTTGCATAATCATCAAGGCATCCATAATCCACAAAATTCTACCAACATGATCACAATACCTCACTTCACCAACTTCCCAAGTACACAAGTTCTAATTAAAACTATTACAAAATTTCATATGATAGTAGCATCATAGCACCCTCAACTAGGTAATGCTAACATAAAACATAATTACATGTACATAGTGACAAAGTAAGTGTTTATGAAACATATGACATCCTGCTCATGACTAATCCGTGCTACATTATGCCCTTACCTTTATCCAAACCTGAAAGAGAAGACAAAGAAAGGAATGAGCTCGACGGCTCAGCGAGTAAATTTCATAAACACTTTATAAATGATAACAACATGATAAATACCACAACATACTTTATGGAATCTAAGGAGACCTTTTTGGAAACATATATTAGCATTCTTTGGTCTACTTTATACATTTATGTGATGGTACAAGACGTAGTAATAGTTTTCCTTTTATCACGTTTGATAACACAACATAATTCAAACCATAATAATTCCTAAGTTATGGTAACACAAACATCTTTTATGAACATATTTACAAGCAACAATTTATTACCACAACATTCAAAATAGTACATGAACATTTCACCGTCTTCTCCTCCTACCGGCTCCCGCCGGCCCCTTCCTACAGTGACAAACATAAACTACTTTCATAACACCGTCTTCTCCTCCTACCGGCTCCCGCCGGCCCCTTCCTACAATGATCAATATACTTTTACACCGTCTTCTCCTCCTACCGGCTCCCGCCGGCCCCTTCCTACAATTTTAGATGGAACCTCATTTTCCCCACTGTCTTCCCCTTTACTACTCTTAATTGACAACATAGGGATTTACCTTACTAAAGTATAGATCCCACAATCAATACATTCATATTTATATGGCATATCAAATTATGTCATTTCATAACTTTACACAATTAGTATGTTTTGGCAAGATCCCAAAATCAACATTTTCACATATCATTCATCTATTCAATCATAACAACATATAAATTTTACAAGCGACCCACACATATATTTCATGACAAAAATATACTATGGCATAGGTTACATAATCAACATGTTATGACAAAATCACAAAATCGATAAGTTCACATGTCGTCAATATATTTCATCATGCTATTATATGTGTATTACTATAGTGAGTCGTACAAAGTAATTCATGTGGGATTTCCAAGGTATTATAATTAATGACTTAAGCATTTCACACACATAACTTGTAACATAACTACTAACATACCCTTACATTCTAGTACACACCCATCACCACTCACTTTACTTATACTACTTAACTTAACTCAAATTGTTACGAACACTTTACACAATAATTTATACAACTACCTTTTATAAAAATTAATTGTAGCACCAATTCCATGTAAATTAATTTAAAAACAACATAACATATAGCATGACTTCTAAAATACTTTTACATTCTAGCAACACCCATTACCATTTACTTTACCTATACTACTTCCACTCTAATTGTTATAATACATAACACAAAAATTTATATAACCCTTCCAATGAAAAGAGAATAAGTATATTATCAATTCTATGAAATATTATTATGCATAATATCTTACCCTATTCTAATACACTTTCCTTAAAATTTCTCTTAGTCTCAAACATCCATTTTCTTGAATTAAAACTCATACCTATGGTATGTGAAGTGAGTATGTAATTTACTCACTTGATTTATGGATTCCTTCTTATGATTTGATCAATCCTCCTCTACTCAAACCCTAGCAAAAGAAGAACAAGGGCAATTCTTAGTTAGAAAATAATTCATAAGGAGGATGGAATTTGTAGAGAAAAAAATCTTACCTTTAACCCCAAATAACTTCAGAAAATTTGAGGGTTTTAGGGGCTGAATTTCAGAATTAGGGCTTCTGAAAATCCCCCAAAAACTGAACTTTTACACTTCCCTTGCTAGCTAGAGCCCCCCCTCCCCAATCCGACCCTCGCGTCTCCCGCCGCCGCCCCCACGCGGCTGCGCGCGGCCACCCGCGGCCTGGGCTGGTGGCGCGCGGCCGCGGCGATCTTCCCCAGCTCCGGCTGGGCGCAAGAGAGAGAGAGTGAGAGAGGGAGAGAGGGTGTTGGTTGGTGAGAGATTATTGAGAGAGATTAGAGAAATAGGGAAGAACTTGTGGGGATTTTTAGGGCTTCAGAAATTTTACAGAGAAGCAGGAACTTCTCTCTCAGATCTCAACGTAAGGTTGAGATCATTATGCAAAAGGCCCCCCCAAAACTTGATTATTGCAAACACATTCCCCTCTAAATTTGCCACTTGGCCAAGGCTAGGATCAAATTGATCCTAGCCTTACACCTCACCCACTCATGCATACCTAACACATCCACTTACTCAATTTTAAATAAAAAAATTCCAAAATACAAATACCTAGTATTAAATTAGGTATGTATTAATTGGGAATACATTAAGGTATACTAAAAATTTGCAATATTAAAGATACACCCCATATACTTCTAATATCATAATTATTTTGGCATAAATACTTATATATATTTCCTATCTATATATACCAATTTACACCATAAATCAAAATCAACATAACTCATAAGGATGAAATATTTATTCTTGGGTTATCCTTATTATTATAGGTATTTAATTAACAAAGAGGAATCCTAAAAAAAATTCTCATATCTAACTGATGCTTAGAATAATGAGGAATAATAATTAATAATAAAAAAAATGGGCTGTTACAATCTAGCTATGTGTTTAAGTTTTGTATTTATCAAAATGTATTTTAGTATTTAATGTCAAAAATAAGGATATATCATTTACTATGTGTATTGGATTCTATCCATGCACATCATGCTTCGAATATGTTTCAATATCTTATTTTTAAATTTTTACAAGTTTATAGAAAAATCGGATTTCCATTTCTAAGTTTGAATTTTCAAAAGTACAGTTTTTGATTTATGCTTTTATTTCTTTACCTCAAAAATAATTCAGATGTTTGTAATATGTATTGATTTTTGATCACACGTATTTGTACTTTAATTTATTTACATGAACTTATTTTTGTAGAATTTATTGGGATTTAATTGAATTTTTATGTATTTAACAAGTTGGTTTTTAAACCATAAAATCCTGTTTTTGGGGTGCTTGCAGTCGACTGGACAGCCGACCGACGTGCACATATGCACAAGCCCATATGGCGATCGACCGCCCTGTCGACCAATTGGCTCAACCCAACTTTCTATTGGGGGCCTGTCGACCGAGCGATCATCCGACCTTTGAGAGACCCCACTCTGTTTTTGGGGCAGTCGACCGGACGGTTGACTGGTAACCCCAACGGTCAGAAATCTGACCGTTGGTCGGTCGACCGAGCGGTGAAATGACAGGTCAAATCTGGTCTTAACGGCTAGTTTTTGACAGCCTATATATTTGGGTTTTCTGGGCCAGTTTTCAACAAGAATTTCAAGCGCCAATTTTTCCCACTTTAACTGAGTTTTCAGCAAGTTTTCAAAATAAGTTTTGAGTTACAAAATCTATATCTTTATTTTTTTTAAAGTTTTGAAAAATCAAAAGAAAACAAGTTTTGAAATTATAGTTTCTTTTTCTAAATTTCTATATCATTTCTAGAATTTTCCCAAGAGTTTTCTGTGTTTTCTTTTCCAAAAATTTTGTGCACTCACATACTTGAGCTCTTCATTATAAATCTATCCTCTAGGACTATTGTATTGTGAGAGATTTTATTGTGATTTTTTGAGATCATCAAGTCTTATTTGTTATCTAAGTGATCACTAAGTTGTATTCCTCTCTCAACTCTCTTTATATCATGTATTGTTATTATTGCTCATACATATACATGCTTGATATTGTTTGTGTGCCTACACTTGTGCTCAACTAAGAGATCTATTGAAGCACCTCAACTCTTAGTTTAGAGGAATCGTGAGGAGAAGTTCCAGGGCCCTTCACGGAGAATTCAGATTCACTTTTGGTTACACGTTGTATGTTAGCTTTTAGTTTTCAGTTCCGTATTATTTGTCCTAGATTAGCACTACACCTATTCACTCCGTCTAGGTGTCCATTCAATCTCTTCTTTTCAGTTGAGAAGACGACTCTGGGGCCCGTTGCATTGGCTTGTCAGGTCTTGGTTTGCTGCCTTTTGACCCAGCCGACAATCTCTTCCGCTTGTTCGCCTGGTAGCACCAACTGCTTCCAAGTGTGACATTCTGCTACACCCATTTGAGCTAGTAGGGAAGTTTGTTGATTATGATGGCACGTTTCAACCAGTGTAGACTGGGTCATGCCTTTGGGGCAACAGAGTGCCATGCTCTGAAATCTCTCGACGAATATTTTGATAGACTCTCCTTTCTTTTGCTTAGCTGCAAGGAGAGTTGGCACTGAAATTTCTGTATCATCTTCAAAGAAACAAGCCAGAAACAACTTCTTGAGGTCTGCCCATGAACCATTCAAAGGCGAGCCCTTTAAGAGTGACAATGAATAAACAAGTCATGATGGCATCGTTCGATACTATATTCTCAGTTTGGGATTTAAAGTAGTATATGTGTTGGTTTGGTGACCCTTTACCGTCAAAAGTATGAAGGGTCGCTGTCTTGAACTTAGGAGGGCAGGGAGCCGTGTCCTACTCTGTTGGATAGGGTCAGATTATCCCCACATCTTGGAGGCTGTCTCGATTTTTGAGAGCCTCGAGGCGTTGCCCCAATTTGCTCATCCTCTTGGAATGAGTGCTCCTGTTCTCTGAGTTTTTCTCCTCTTCAGATGAAGATTTAGGAGGCTCAGAGTTGAAATGCTCTTCACTCTCAGTATTTGCAGAAGATGAGCTCTTCCTTCTTCTGTTTGCTTAGACTTCTTAGAAGGAGTTTTACCTTTTGGTTACTTTTTATCCTTAAGCAGTTGTGATAACATCTGCTTAAGAGTGTCAATAGATTCTTACTGAGTTCGAATCATATCAAATTGTTCCCTTTAGACTCGGGCCTACTCTTCAAATCGCCTGACCACCTCCTCGAGAGTTCCCGCCATGTAAGCAAAGGCAGTTATCTCCGTACTGAAATTCAAAGACCGAGATTCGATAATGGCGGAGTTCTCATCATTCATCTCAATCCCCCTGGCCAACAGACTGTAGTGAACTAGGGCAATTATTCCCATGCGGGTCTGAGTGTGTCGGTAGACCCCTTCAGATTTGATAAGATCATCCTCCAAACTAGGAGAACGATTAGCATCCAGTTACTTCCCTTTGGACTTACTTGGAGTGAAACTCGGCCCCACCATGTTTGCATTCACTTCTGGGTACTCGCAAAGAATGATTTCTTCTCCCAGGATCACCATCTCTTGGCTGAGTTCAAAACCGCTGACAACTGGCTAAAAACTGAAGGTTTATTTATCTGAAAGCCGCAATGACAATCAAAGAGTATTGCTGAGATGAGTTGCTCACAGTGATATCGAGGGCAATTTGATGGACGCTCCTCTTTCTTGTCAGATAATCCCTCAGGTCCGTTGAGGGAACATCTGAGGAACTAGCCTCTAACCCCTGGGGGTGAGGGCTTCATTGTAACGGTCCCAGATTTTAATCACCAAAATTACTTTAATTTAATCCAATTTACCAATCAATCACATAATCTTTATTATCATATCTGAACTCATTAAAATTTGGCAGCATCTTCTCTATAACATGGAGTCTGCCTGGTATATCCATACATACAAATCTAGAATTTACATCGACCACATATCTATAACAACATCCCACGCAGTTATAATAAATTTCGGCTTGACATCGCCTACTTATAAATCTCCAAATTCAATCATGTGGATCCAACTCAAAGTTAATAAATTAAACAATTTCTCGAGAGTATTCTCCTTGGTATCACACTCTAACACAAGCTAGCACAAAATCATATCCATATAGAATTTGCACACAGGTTACATATATACGTTATCGAACCAAATCATACTTTGACTATTCAGTCAATCTATAACATCAACTCTACATATATACATATAACAATATACTCAATTATTAACAAAAAACATGGTAGACCCACTGATAAATGCTTTGAGCTCTTCCAGTGCTCTAACCTTTCCTTTAGCCGATCTTTATTTCTGACTTGTCCTGAAAACATGAATCTATAAGGGGTGAGCTCGACGGCTCAGTGAGTGAGATTAAGCCAATTGTTCCAACCTAACATGCATTAGTAATGTGTAGTGTACATGAAACATAAAAGTGAGTAACTAAGAATATAGATGTTTCAACTAGATAATCAATTCCTTCAATTTATTGTTCAGATAGTACTAATGTGTGTATAACAATAAATGTTAGGGTTTTCGTTATAATTCATGAATTTGTACTTTGATGTCAAGTCGGAAGTTATTTATATTTTCAGAGTGTAATATAGATTTCTGATGTCCACCATACCGTACACAGGATGTCCACCATATAATGAGTAACACACCAGATACACACATAATGTACATACAGTGTACACACACATCAATTATACACATAATAATATTTCATCGTCTTCAACTCTTACCGGATTCCTTCAGCCCCTTCCTTCATATCGTCTTCGAACCCTACCGGATCCCTCCGGCCCCTTCCTTCACACCGACTTCGACCCCTAGCGGATCCCTCCTGCCCCTCCCTTCACAAGATACAAACCCTAATGCGTACACATTCACCACAAGTTTCACCAAGAATTCGAATAAACAAAACAACATTAACTAGTTATATAAAGAACTGTCATCCACACACATGCATGCTCATCACATCAAGAGTCAACACAAGAGTTATCATCAAACAATACATGTGCCCACATCATATCAAGAGTTTGACACATATTAAATACATTAATTAAGACAATTAGATCATACTTATATTACTCATAATTAACTAACTTTCTTATTTATATACATTCATGTGAAAATTATCAATTCTCTACAAAGTTAACAATATAGTTGTTATTATTCAAAATTACTTTAGATTTATCGGAACTCCACTCACCTTCAAGTAGAGTTTTCTATAAGAGATTCGTACTGAGAACCACTTCATGTTTCTTTCCCGGATACACCACAACGGACACCAGTATGTCAATCTCCCTATTTGATATTCTTAGTATTAGTAGCTATCAACATTACATATACAAAAAAATAATAATTTCAAGTGGATCATTACTATAAGGTCTCCCATACAAAAGAAAATATATATTATATATATATAATATATATTATATATATATATATATATATATATATATATATATATATATATATATATATATATATATATATATATATATATATATATATTAGTATATTTTTAGTAACTTACCTATAAATCACCTAGAGGAGGATGAATGGGTAATGGTTATAGGTTTATGACAAATAATGCGGAATAAAAATAATTACTAGCCACGTAGAAATGAACAATTACAACATAAGAGATACTTGCAATAAAGTAAACAATATTAGCATGCAAGAGAAAAGAGAGTTGAGCTAAGAGATAAAGTGAGAAAGTAATCGCAAATGCAATAATGTGTTTCGAGGTTCGAGCCACCGCTTTACGTCCCCAACTTCACCGCAGTGAAGAATTTCTACTAAACCGATCCCGCGAGATTGTCAACCCTTACAAGTTCCCGCAAGAACTCAACGTACCCGTAAGTCCCTCTTTAGGTGCCTCAATACCTACAATCGAGCTCACTAGCTCATTCGAGGCTGCAGCCTCTACAACTTCAAGAATACCATAAAGGTGAGCTTCTTCTTGATCACAAAAGCTCACTCAAATACAATCCTATAACCAAGTGGAGTAGTTGAAGCTCTTTTAGATTGTGTGGTGAGAAATAGTTGTAAAGATGTGAAGGAAAACTCAAGCTAAAACAAGGATATGGAATTTTTGGCTCAATGTCAAAATTTTCTTAAGAAAATGAATTTTGATCACTAAAACTTGATCTTGTGTATTGAAAAATTGATCTACGATTTTTCAACAGTACCACTATTTATAAGAGATGAAAACATGTAAAGAAAGCCCAATAAATCCGTTGGGATGTAACTCAAAAAAAGACAAAACAGAATCTAGACGTTGGGTCAAAATCAGAACAAAACTGTTCTGTTGGTCGACCGGTCGGTCGAGCACCAACGGTCAAAAATCTGACCATTGGGTTGGCGATCAATCGCTCGGCCGACCGAGTAACCCAACCAAAGAGCCAAGCTCTCAAACAATCGACCGATCGGTTGACCGTGACCCAACTGAGGCTAAATGTGTCTCAGTCAGTCGACCGATAAGCACACCAAAGCACTCAAAATTTTTATACCCAAACGGTTGACCGCTCGGTTGACTGACAGAGCAATTTTGCTCTGTCAACGGTCGACCGGTCGGTCGACCGACTTAATGCTAAAAACAGAAATTGGAAAATCTTTTGAAGTCCATCTCTTTTCTGATAAAATGTATTTTGATCATAAATACAAAATAAAGTTCTTGAATCATGATAGGTCTAGTGTGGGATCAGAGATCATCACAAAACTAAGTAGAACTATATTTTGTGAAAAATACTTTTATAAATGAAAAATCATTTTTCCGAAACCCGTTTTTGAAAACTAAATAGAGAAACATGTTAAAGTGTTTTCAAAAATATTAAAGATAGGAATGAAATATGCGCGTGTGTGTGAATCTCAAGATCTTTAAAACTAACTACCTTGCTTTTAACAAGACTAAAAATCTTATACTAAAAATACAGAAAAATTGAATTCTTGTATAGCCTTTACTTCTTTGGAATCTTGATCTTTGAGCTTGGTGAATCCCATATATATGTCTTCTGGTGCTTAGGCTCTTGGATCAATATCTTCATGGCTCTAAAACGGTGTGAGTCTTAATTAGGAAGCCAAATACAGCAATAAAAATCCTGAAAATTATTTAACCGAAATTGATAGAAAATATAGCTTCATATGTTTTGTTATCATCAAAATTAGGCAAATGGCCTTTGGACCAACAATCTCCCCCATTTTGATGTTGTTAAGACAAATGGAGTTATTATAAATAATAGGAAGGAGACTTCAAGCGAAACTCTCCCTAAACACATGCATATAACGAGTATATCATTTAAGCAAGATGCACCTATCTAAAGCTTTTGTATATGATGTAGCAGTGTAAGCACTATGCATCTCATTTATGCATACAAGGATATAGAAATATAAAAAGTATGCACAAATGGTTTCCTCCAACCTCCAATTCGGCCATCCTCCAAATTACGTTGTAGATTGATGTTACACAATAGGATACACATAATAAAAAATACTACATATCACAAACCACAACCACACAATAAAGATATGTATAAATAGAAATCAAAAACCAACAACAATAAGAGGAGATACATATCTATCTTGCCAACAAAGGATGATATCATAATAAAACACAAGTTCATGCCATATAACAAAATATGGTACAACATGTCTAAATAAAAAGCATATTACATGTTCCAAAAAAAAAAACATACTACATGTCCAAATATATGGAAATAAAACATAAAACATAAAAATATAAACAACCTCGAGCTAACTCCAATCACTCTCCTCCTTTTTGTCAGCATCACAAAAGGGGTTCAATCTTCTACAAAATCTGGATCTTCAGGAGGAGCCGACGAAGGTGCTGGAGGAGGAACCCATGGATCAAAAAGAGGACCCATAGAGGGAAGAGGCTAAGCGTAACTGTCCCGAAGAGGAGCAGACCATGCATGCCTACCGAAACTCTCATCAACACAAGTCTGAAGGTATCTGATGGAGGAGCAGACTTACGCCATGTCATTCTGATACCCCTATTGGAACTCGTCCTGAACTGTCGATATCTTTTCAAGCTGAGTGCTGATCTTTAGAGAATGTTCTTGAAATTGTGCAAAGAGTGCAGCAAAAGAATCTGCAGAAGCTGAGGAGGACCCAGGTGCAAATGGTGAAACAATAGGAGGGGATGGAGCAGGAGCACGCTCTCCTACATGCATCCTCTTCAAAAGAGTACTATTGATATCAATAGAGTGTGCAACAGATTTTTCACCCAAGACGTCAAATTTTAGGATTTGAGAAGACGGATGATAAGCATCCCAAAAGGCAGGTTCCTATTTGGGATCAACAGGTGTTCAGAGAGCATGAAATCAACGATGAATCTGGAGATGTTGACTCTAATACCTTTCAGAAGGCAATAGATCATAAGAGGAGCGGATCCCCGAGCGTGGCGATACTCTCCTAATTTTGGCAGGAGGTTATAGAACACGATCTTAGTAAGGACTTGAGCGGTGAGAGTGTAATACTTCATCTCTTCATTCCAAACTAAAGTCGGGTTCTTATTGCCATGAAGCAACAGAGAAGAAGAGAGAGCAATCTCACCGTTCGGATATTCAAAATCATGAAGGTCTACATTGTGAATATCACACCCTCACAGGAGAGATATAATAGTCATGCAAATTTTTCTAGAGAAATGTTAATGTCAATCCCTCTGACTTTAGACCGAATGTGATTATTATGAAATGATAAATTGGAATAGAAATAGTGAACTAGTCAGAATAAATAGGTTCTTCCATAATGACAAAATATTCAAGAGAGCTTGTTCCTAAATTTTGGGTTAAATTGAGATGATTAAAATTCGCCAAGACAACAACACGACCCGAAATCACATTTTTGTTATGAATAATAGAGAATTTATGTTGAGCATTTTGTGAGACAAATAAATTTGTGGATGATTCGAGTTGTTTGACTTTTTCAGATCTAGTATGTTTAGACATGATGAAAAAATATGATAGAGATCACAATCTAGGCATGAATTAGAAAGAAATTGAATTTGAAACAAGAAATTTTGGGGGAAGAACGAGGGTTTACCTGAAATTTCTGAAAAATTCCACCCTAAAAATGAAGAATCCAGCGTAAAGAAGTAAGAGCTAAGAAATTTTAGGGCTTAATTTGAGAAAGGAAAGGATTTGGTGGAGAGAGGAAGAAATAAAATTGGGAGGAGGAAGTGAAGAGGTCTGTGGAAGAAGAAAATATGAGAAGAGAAAAGAGAATCTAGGGTTTTTAAAGACTTAAAACAGCCCAAACCTGAAACTCGGTTGGGAGAAGGAAGAGAAGAAGTCAGTGGAAGAAGAAAATATGAGAAGAGAAAAGGGAATCTAGGTTTTTAAAGACTTAAAACTATCCAGACCGGAAACTCAGTCGACCAACCGGTCGACCGTGGTCTATTCGAGATCAAAACTAGTTACAGTCGGTCGACCGGCCTAAGGCCGAGAGCTATGTAAAATTATTACTGGCTATCTTGATCGACCGCTCGGTCGACCAGCCTTATTACAGGCCAGATCGGTCGACCGGAGCACCCCTAAAATTAAATTTTGACTATTTAAAATAGAATTTTGTAAATAACTCAACTAAAAAACTTTTCAAGGCCAAACATAGAAGTCCAAATATTATATAGACATGATATACACATAAATATGATATTAAAATGGATTTTATACATATATAAATATATTTACATTATTTAATTCATATTTTAAGCAATTGAATTACAAGATATTGAAGCCGAATACCCTTTAACGGATTTTGAACTTCTCCTCATCATTCCTCTAGATAAGAGTTGAGGCGCGTAATTGCTATCTTGATTTATTACTTAAAATAATTTAAATAAAATAAAATAAAATACCCAAATACAAGATAGATACACAAGAAAAAAAATATGTACATGTATGTGATCAATAAAAGAAGCCAAGTACACATACATATATATCTATCAAAAAAAATAAACATGGGTATATACAATAAGCATGAGCAATAAGCAATGGGTAGTAGATTGAACAAAATAGAATTGTTAAAGAACTAGCTAAAATATAAACATGCTATCAATTCTATTACAAAATAAGACATGTTATCACAAATGAAAAACTAGATATTCCTACGCATGTAGAATTCTAGTTAGAAATGAAATTTTCATGTGGAGATATTACCGAATCATAGGCAATCTCCAAAAAGACGTGGTGTTCTCCCACCTTTACTCCTTGATAGTGATGCATTATATCGGTTGATCCTTTGAGCTCCAATGAATCCACCACCAAGGCACCATCTCCCCCTACGTCTTGGAGGAGTACATACCTTCATCAATCAAATTTGATGTATTTTTTGGTACCCAAATCTTTTTGGATCTACAGGGTTAGTACTTTTTCGAACCCAAACATATTTATTTAATATATTCAATTTTGCATAACAAAATTTAGCTAAATGGTCTTTACAGCCGCAATGTGTACAAGTGTACACTTCGCCATAAATAAATGTATAATTGTATTGATGTGTATGTGAAGCATGTTGAGCATATGAAGTATGTTGTATATGAGTGGATGTGTGTTTCCTTTAGGTTTTGCCCTTCGGAAGCATTGAGCTAATTTTACTCATATCAAAAGCACATTTCTTTAATGTGGAATCTATAACATCAATGCATTTTTGAATACTCAAAAATTCTTTTCTATCAAAATTAATGTTAGGGTTTTTGCCCTTACAAACAATTTTGTGATCATTGAAATTCTTTTTGGTCTTTTCAAAGCAAATAGATAACTCATTTTTCTCTTTAAAAATAATATCTAATTTATTCTTTAAAAGATCATTTTTCTTTTTCGATTTCTTGTTTTGAGCAATAGAAATCTTATACGGTCTTGTAATTCTTCAAAAAATCTAGCAACCTCATCCATTGTTAAATCATCTCATCAAGAGAGGTCTCAAGATTTACCTTAGATGTCTCATCTCCATTTGCCATGAAGTAAACATGTGCGGTATCAAATCTTTCTTCGTACTCGGTTTCCGAATCGTCCTAAGTGATTACCATAGCCTTTTTCTTCTTGTGCACTTTCTTAGAGGTGGTAGCTTGTAGAGAAGGGCACTCCGCAATAAGATGCGGTCTTGTTGCAATGATAGCAAGGATCCATCTCCCTTCTTCTTCTTGAATCTTTCTTGGGGTCTTTCTCTTTGAAAATTGCTTTGTCTCCCCTTCTTATAAAACATCTTGCCCACTCTTCGGATAAGCATGGCAAAGTCTTCATCACATCTTCCGACGATTCTCCTTCTTCAATGGAGTAGGAAGTAGCTTTGAACGCTATAGATTTCTTCTTTGGAGACTCCCTTTCTTCTCGTACCTTCATCTCCATCTCATGTGTCTTAAGATTTTCGATGAACCCCGAGAAGTTCATTTCTTTCCTATCATGAGCTCCTTTAAAGTTGTAGCCTTCTCTTCTCAAGATTTGGGGAGAGTTCTAATGACCTTTCTTATCTTTTAGTCATTGTCAATGGAGTCACCTAAAGAAGATAACTCATTAGTAATCTTGGTGAACTGAGTCAGCATCTCATCAATACTTGTTGGCCCAAAGGCCTTCCACCCTAGTTTTGATGATGATTAACTCATGTAGTTATGTTTACTAATAATCTTGTGTTGTTTAAGTTTCAGATCATTAACCAAGATATTAGTTGGTGATTAGCTTCAACAAGGAGTTTAGAAGCTTTCATAATGATTCCAGGGCCAAAGCTTCAAGATCACACTTTGCCTAGCCCATGGATGGAGTTTTGGAGCAAGTCAACTTGAAGATGAAGATCATCAAGAAGACTTAGGTATCCTAGTTTAGATAGTGTGTTTAGATCCATTTGTAAAGCTTAGTATAGTTGATATGCTCAAGTGCACAATACACACACGTTTCATGATTTGGATTTTGGTTTTCATGAGTAGATTGATCAAAACAAGTTTACTTTATTCCTATGTATATTAGATATGTTCTAGATATACATTCATGCTTTAAACTTGCTAGACAAATTTATTTTGATATTGCTATTCATGTGTTGAAAGATCAAGTTTGAAAAAATACAAGTTTTGTTTTTTGATAAAATTGGCAAGACACAAAAATGAATTGATATGTTGATATATTGTCTTGAAATTTTTATCACATGTTTATGTTTCAATGTAAAATGATAAAACAAGTTTTATGAAATTTTCAGAAAAGATAAAAGATTTTTCAAAAATATTTTAACATGTTTTTCTGACCCAGATTTCTGTTCCAGGCTTCAACCAGTCGACTAGTCAACCTGACCTAGTCGACTTGGGTGAAGTCAGTCGACCGGGACGGTCGACCGACGTGCACAAATCTGTGCACGTTTGGCAGCTTTGGGACGGTCGACCCGGACGGTCGACCGGATTGAGAGCAGTGCTCTCTGTTTGTTTGGGTCGACCGGGCCGGTCGACCGTGGTTGCCCAACGGTCATATTTCCGACCGTTGGCGGTCGACCGGGCCGGTCGACCGCTGCCTGTCAGAGCTGCCAGCTCAGCTCTAACGGCTAGTTTTATTTTGCGGCTATAAATACCCCATCTCTTGGACTGTTTTGTCAAGGTTTTCAAGAAGAAAAATTTTAGTGTTTCTCTAGTGTTTAAACTAGTTTTCAAAATAGTTTTTGTGCTAAAAAGATTTCATCTTTATTGTTTTGGGGTTTTTGAAAAATCAAAGAAAATTAGGCTTTTGGGATTTGAATTGGATTTCACTTTCTATCATCTACAAGAGATTTCCCAAGTAGTTTTTTCTTGTTGCTTGTTTCCAAAAACACCTAGTTTCCACACTTGAGCTATCTTCTATCCTAATCTATTAGGATCATTTGTTTTGTGAAAAAAGAGAAAAGAAAAGAGAGATTGTTTGTGGTTGAAGGAAACCACTTGTTGTACACCCTTATTCTTTGTGTATCCCTCTTAGGTAGAGGTAATCGGGTGATTGGTTTGCTCCCTCTAGTGAGAGGTGGAGTGTTGGTTGTAAACCCTCTTCGGTAGAGGTGTTGGTTGTTGTATTGGCTACGGGCCTACCCCTCGGTTGTGAGGTGGTTGTTTGAGAGAGGAGTTTGGTACTCCTAGTGTTGTAACAAATCCTCTTCGGTAGAGGTTCCCTCGGTGGGAGATAGTGGATTGGAAATCCTACACGGTGGTGTAGGCGGGGATGTAGAGCAAGGTGCTCGAACCTCGAAATATATCTTGGACTTTGCGTTTGATCCACTTGTCTCTAAACTCTCTCTCTTTACATTTGTGCAAAGCATCATTCTTATTGTCATATCATTCATATCATATATTGCTTGCATTTGTGCCTTCCATAATTCATATTGCTATATCATTTATATGCTTGGTTGTTTGTGTGTGCCTCACTTGTACCTAATCAACAAGAGCTTCACATAGCGCCTCAACCCATATCTAGGGGAATCAAGAGGAGTTAGTCCAGAGCTCTTCACGGGGAATTCGGCTACACTTGTTGATTGTACTAAGTGTGTTGCAAGATTTGCATTAGCTTCCGCATTTAGCGCACATAGTTTTGCATTTAGTTCTAAATTAGCACTTACACCTATTCACCCCCCTTCTAGGTGTTTTTCAATTGGTATCAGAGCTAGTGCTCCTGATATTAGGCTTAACATCCTAGGAGTGAGATCCATTTGGTTGCTAATCTTTGTTTGCATTTGCTTGTTTGCACACATATAGTTTACCATGGCCTTGATGACCCCACCTATGTTTGACCCTTCCAACATTCATGTTTGGAAGATTAGGATGACCGTTTATTTACAAACTCTAGGTCATAAGGTTTATCTTGCCATTACCAAGGAATCTTATCTTGGTGATCGCAATCATATAGGGGCAATGCACAAGCCCTTGAGGCCATTAGAAGCACATTACCTAAAGATTATCTTATGTGTATTTCTAACTTTGATTCCGCTTTTGTAGTGTGGAACAAATTGACAACAACCACCACCTCCGAGCTTCAAGTACAAATCCAAGAAGAGGAATCTAGTGGAGAATCCGATTCATAATGCTTCATGGTCCAAGGGAATGACTCCCTGAGGTACATTCGGAACCCCACTTAGATAATGATGATTGTGCTAGTTCTTCAAATGATTATGTTGATCCTCATGCCTTGAATGAAGAACTTTCTATTGTTTGTGAAAAATTAATAGAAAAATATAATTTGTTGAAAAAGAAGAGTGTAGAAATTGAAAAAGAAAATAAGAGTTTACATGCTAGACTTAACAATGCTTTGCAAGAGAAGGTTGAGGTCTATAATGAAAGGGATTCATTGAGATCTCAATTAGAACTTGCACTTAAAGAAAATGAGTTTTGAAAAACAATAATGATTGTGAAAATATCTTGAAGAAAAATGATGTTTTGTCTTCAAAAATAGATTTTGTTTTAAAAGAGAATGTTGATTTGAAAACAAAATTATTTCTATTTCAAATGATTTAGATGTATGTTTAAAGAAAAATGATGTTTTGAGAAATAAGATTGATGCACATGTTTGTCATGCTAGTTTAGTATCACACACTTCACCTATTGCATGCCACACTTCTTCTTCTAAGATTAATGATAATATTTGTTTGCTTAAGAAGAAGGTTGATTGTTTGGGCTCCACTATGAGCCAATGTGCCATGAATCATACATGTTTGATGAATCATACATGTTTGGAATCCTTGGTTCGAAAGAAACAAGTTCCAACTTCTATGCATGCACAACCATCACGGCATACACATGCTCCCCAAGGACACCATCACATGTATGCTCATGTGTACACTTGTACACATTGTGGACGTAAGGGCCACCTTACTAAATTTTGCTATGATAGATTACATACTCCTAATTTAGCAAAGAATTTTGTTTGGGTTAGAAAAGGTACTAACCCCATGGACCCAATAAGATGTGGGTACCAAAGACCACCCCTCCTATTATTTTGATGTAGGTGTGGGCTCTCACATGACGTGAGAGTAGCGGCACCTTGGAGTGGATGCGTTCCGTACTTAAAGGAAATCAATTGGATGCATCACTTTCAAGGGAAGTTTTGGTGGAGAGGACCACCATGTTTTGAAGAAAAGAAAAGTTGCTTCTTCGGTTTTGGTAACAATTCTTACTTCCACTTATTGTTTACATGCTTTCATAATTATAGTTTATAGCATGTTTTCATTGTTTAGTGATTACTATGAAAATGCCATGTTGATTAGATTCTTGATATACATGTTTAGATATTTTGAGACACCCATGTTTAATATGTATAAATTTTGTGTTCTCACTAGGGGTGCCACCGGATACGGATTATCCGCGGATATCCGCATCCGAATCCGCCTCCAATCCGGATACGAATATCATTTTTTCACATCCGTCAATATTCGTATCCGTATCCGTATCCGAAAGGTAGGTGCGGATACGGATATGGTAAAAGTAATATCTTATTCGTATCCGATCCGATATCCGAATGTTGCGTGCTTCATAATGATATCGGTATGGAGAAGACTATTCTTCAATGGAATAAGGTGTTAAATTTTGATATTTTGAGTTGGTGAAAAGTAATAGTGAAAAGTATTCGATTCTTGCAAGAGCACCACATAATATTTTGAGTATTTCGACATCAACCATGTCATCTGAATCGGCATTTAGCACCGGAGGACGTGTAATCTATTGTTATAGAAGTCAAATGACAATGAATACGATGAATGTATTGATATGTACACAATAATATCATAGTATGTATCACATTTAATATTGTAGTAGATGAGATAAAAAGTAATATAAGTATTTCTGTTTAATTTATCTTTAACCATATCCATTTTTAACATATCCGGTTAGTATCCGCATCCGATCCGCTAATATCCGATTTGTATCTGATATCCGATTTTGGCGGATACGGATATCATTTTTTCACATCCGCCAATATCCGTATCCGTATCCGTATTCGAAGGTTGGGTGCGGATATGGATATGGTAGAGGTAATATCCGATCCGTATCCGATCCGATGGCACCCCTAGTTCTCACTATGGTTGATATTGCGTATATCATATTTCTAAAAACATATGGATATTCATAATAATCATGTTTTCGATACTAGTATAAGTCCTAGTCTAAATGATTTGTGTTTTGTTTTTATACTTTATGCCTTAATTACATATTTAGATGTAGTTTTCATTAAAACTAGAAAACTTATACTTGTGCATATAGTGGGCCACAAATAAATCTATATATGTTGAGCTTGATTGCTTATTTGAACCCATTAGATGTGCTGGTATAGTCTAGTTTTGATGATCCATGCATTTTAAACGTGTATTCTCATTTTTGAATTTGTTTTATGAGTTTTCACTTCATGTATATGTTTGTGTTGCCAAACTTTAAGATATACATGTATACCCCTTGAGTCATTTGCTTTCATGCAAATCTATATATGGACTCAATTGTGTTTAGGGATATGTATGTATACTTATTGTGTTGACAATTCATACATATACCTTGAAATGAAATGTGTTTGATGAAGATTTAGTTTTTCTTAATTTTGTGTTTAATTGTTTAACTTCATGTATATGTCTATCTTGTCCAAACTATTAGATATACATGTCTATCCATTTTGAGCCACGTGCCTTCATGCATATATATATTGTGGACTCGTTGAGTTTTGGATATGTATGTATACTTTAGCTTGTATTAAAACATACATATGCCTTGAAGATTAAATAGTTTAGATGATTTTTCATGTTTCAATGTTTTAAGGAATAAATGAGCTTATTGATTATCTTTCATGATATTGATATTCACATTGTTCTTGTACACTCACATTTATCGCTTGCTCATGTTTTATTTTCATGAGTTATATTTATGCTTAATTGAATTAGAGTGTTGATTATCATGTGGATTTCATGTTTCATGAAAAATTACTTTATTTTATTCCTTGCTTGAAGGATTTCGTACTAGTTTACAACTTTTTCTTATAACTAGTTACGGTATTCTTCATTTGGTAGAGTTTTTCAAATAAAACTTATTTTCAATTCTAATTTTTGAAAACCCCTACCATCCACGGGAGGTTGGATGGGAGTCCATGCCTTGTATGTTTATATTGAAAACCATTTTAAACTTGTGCATGAGATGGGTGGATTAGTAATATGATGTATACACTTGAACTTATTGCTATGTCAATTGGTATCATTGAACTCTTTCAATTGGTATCATTTTGATCTTTTGTATATACTTATGTTATTATGTATGTATATTTTCAATTGGTATCATCTATTGGTGATTGGTACTCATTCTATTTCATACACATATACTGTTTTAGTTGTGCTACTATATTCTTATATCTTAGAGCACAAATAGTTGTTTATGCTAGAGCTTGAGCTTCAATTTTTATTTCAATTGATTTAGCTTTCAATTGATATCTTATTTCAAGCCTATGCATGTGTTTTGTTGGTATTTCATAAAGGGGAGAAAATTCGATTTTCATATTTCAATTGGTATTTGTATTTCCACTCCCTTACTTTATGATAGAAAATAGTCATTTCAATTGTTTATATGACTTAAAAGAAAAATACTATCTTTTGATATCAAGATGTCTTGTGTTTAAATTGGTATCTAAAAATTTTGTTTTAAAGAAAATGCAAAAGTTTTGATTTATATTTCTTATATGCAAGGAGAGCTTAACATCTCTCTCACATATAGATTCATGTTGAGTGTATTGTATATTGAAGAGCTTAACATCTCTTCTTTATGTGGTACACGTGTGTAGGGGGAGCTTCACATCTCCTCTTATTCATTACATAATGTGTGTTATGTGAATTAGGGCTTAACATCCCTCTTTCATGTAATGCATATGTGTAGGGAAGCTAACTTAGCGTCTTCCTCTTCATGAATGTATATAGCATATAACATTTATTGATCTTTATTTATTTTCATTTGGTATCAAGATGCTTCATTGACATATTTTCAATTGATATCCAAATTGTTAGTCACCCCTCATTGACATTATTTTTTTTGTTTTAGACAAAAAGGGGGAGAACATTGTTTGTATTGTTTTGATTGACATAAAGGGGGAGAAAGATTTTTACCCCTCATTTTATCTATGTTTTGATTGACATGAATGTTTACCCCTTTGTTGATGATTGACAAAAAGGGAGAGAAAGATTGGTGAGTTTTATATATGCATATTTATGTTTTGCATATATTAAGTTTAATATAGTTTAATGTATGTTAATTGGTATGTATGTTAATTGGTATCTAGAGCATGTTTTGTTTTTGAACATTGCATTGGTATCTAGAACCTGAACATTGCATATTTATGTTTATTTGTTTATGAATGAGTTAAGGGGGAGCTTCTTTGAAGCTTAACTTTAATCCATGCATATATAACTCCATGAGTTTTGTCATCATCAAAAAGGGGGAGATTGTTGGCCCAAAGGCCTTCCACCTAGTTTTGATGATGATTAACTCATGTAGTTATGTTTACTAATAATCTTGTGTGTTTAAGTTTCAGATCATTAACCAAGATATTAGTTGGTGATTAGCTTCAACAAGGAGTTTAGAAGCTTTTCATAATGATTCCAGGGCCAAAGCTTTAAGATCACACTTTGCCTAGCCCATGGATGGAGTTTTGGAGCAAGTCAACTTGAAGATGAAGATCATCAAGAAGACTTAGGTATCCTAGTTTAGATAGTGTGTTTAGATCCATTTGTAAAGCTTAGTATAGTTGATATGCTCAAGTGCACAATACACACACGTTTCATGATTTGGATTTTGGTTTTCATGAGTAGATTGATCAAAACAAGTTTATTTTATTCCTATGTATATTAGATATGTTCTAGATATACATTCATGTTTTAAACTTTCTAGACAAACTTATTTTGATATTGCTATTCATGTGTTGAAAGATCAAGTTTGAAAAAATACAAGTTTGTTTTTGATAAAATTGGCAAGACACAAAAATGAATTGAAATGTTGATATATTGTCTTGAAATTTTTATCACATGTTTATGTTTCAATGTAAAATGAAAAACAAGTTTTATGGAATTTTCAGAAAAGATAAAAGATTTTTCAAAAATATTTAACATGTTTTTCTGACCCAGATTTCTGTTCAGGCTTTAACAGTCGACTAGTCAACCTGACCTAGTCGACTTGGGTGAAGTCGGTCGACCGGGACGGTCGACCGACGTGCACAAATCTGTGCACGTTGGCAGCTTTGGGACGGTCGACCGGACGGTCGACCGGATTGAGAGCAGTGCTCTCTGTTTGTTTGGGTCGACCGGGCGGTCGACGTGGTTGCCCAACGGTCATATTTCCGACCGTTAGCGGTCGACCGGGCCGGTCGACCGCTGCCTGTCAGAGCTGCCAGCCAGCTCTAACGGCTAGTTTTATTTTGGGGCTATAAATACCCCATCTCTTGGACTGTTTTGTCAAGGTTTTCAAGAAGAAAAATTTCAGTGTTTCTCTAGTGTTTAAACTAGTTTTCAAAATAGTTTTGTGCTAAAAAGATTTCATCTTTATTGTTTTGGATTTTTGAAAAATCAAAGAAAATTAGGCTTTTGGATATTGAATTGGATTTCACTTTCTATCATCTACAAGAGATTTCCCAAGTAGTTTTTCTTTGTTGCTTGTTTCCAAAAACACCTAGTTTCCACACTTGAGCTATCTTCTATCCTAATCTATTAGGATCATTGTTTTGTGGAAAAAGAGAAAGAAAAGAGAGATTGTTTGTGGTTGAAGGAAACCACGTTGTACACCTTATTCTTTGTGTATCCCTCTTAGGTAGAGGTGATCGGGTGATTGGTTGCTCCCTCTAGTGAGAGGTGGAGTGTTGGTTGTAACCCTCTTCGGTAGAGGGTTGGTTGTTGTATTGGCTACGGGCCTACCCTCGGTTGTGAGGTGGTTGTTTGAGAGAGGAGTTTGGTACTCCTAGTGTTGTAACAAATCCTCTTCGGTAGAGGTCCCTCGGTGGGAGATAGTGGATGGAAATCCTACACGGTGGTGTAGGCGGGGATGTAGAGCAAGGTGCTCGAACCTCGAAATATATCTTGGACTTTGCGTTTGATCCACTTGTCTCTAAACTCTCTCTCTCTTTACATTTGTGCAAAGCATCATTCTTATTGTCATATCATTCATATCATATATTGCTTGCATTTGTGCCTCCATAATTCATATTGCTATATCATTTATATGCTTGGTTGTTTGTGTGTGCCTCACTTGTACCTAATCAACAAGAGCTTCACATAGCGCCTCAACCCATATCTAGGGGAATCAAGAGGAGTTAGTTCAGAGCCCTTCACGGGGAATTCGGCTACACTTGTTGATTGTACTAAGTGTGTTGCAAGATTTGCATTAGCTTCCGCATTTAGCGCACATAGTTTTGCATTTAGTTCTAAATTAGCACTTACACCTATTCACCCCCCTCTAGGGTTTTTCAATGGTATCAGTGCTAGTGCTCCTGATATTAGGCTTAACATCCTAGGAGTGAGATCCATTTGGTTGCTAATCTTTTGTTTGCATTTGCTTGTTTGCACACATATAGTTTACCATGGCCTTCATGACCCCACCTATGTTTGACCCTTCCAACATTCATGTT